>WAAE01015420.1:0-116292 GCA_013400495.1 Nicator chloris
CTTGGGCTGCTTTCTGCAGAGGAAGACAGCAGGGGAAGAAAACAGGGAGGGGGGATATAGACACATAGAGTCTATAATAACATATATAATAACACTCTAACATAGAGTGTTAGCTACTGTTTTCCCATTTTGATCAGACAAAACAATTCCTCTCTAGGCCTAAGAATCAAGGACACCTTACTGTCTCAGCCCTGATAAATATAAACAAAAGTGAGTTGGTGGGGAGTAAACTTGGGGTAAATTACTTCATTACCTGAAGCTGTAATTGGAAGATTAACCCCCAATATGCAAATAAACCAAACTTATAAAAACGTGAAAACCTGTGACCCCGTAATCCATTTTGGGTGTAGCCCCTGGGGGGGCTTCGTTTGCGGAAATGTACCTGAAGCCCCTTCAATAAATATAACTGCTTTTTATTTCCTTAATTTTGTCTGGCCTCTGTTTTGAGGTAGCCCAATAAGGCATCATTACAATCACCTTAAAATGTGAGCTGGAAATAAAAAGTAAGATTATCTTTTTTTGTTGTATCTCTCGATACAACTTGAAGGCTGCAATTGGTGAAGGGGGTTGCAGTGTCTGTGGACTTAGGGGGAGTAGGGGGAGAGGAGTCCTGTCCAAGGCTGTAGGACATCTCTAGCTTTGTGGCTTTGCAGGGGCTGAATCTGAACATGATGGGTGTCAGCTTTGTGTGTCAGCAGCCCTCCTCCCATGTCTCAATCCTACCAGCTCTGTCCAGCCCCAGGAGCAGACCTAAGCATGGATGCCCAGTTTCTTATGCACAATCCTTGTGAATGAGCTTCTGTAGGTCTGATCCTTTCTGTTCCCTGAAAGGAAGGGAGAAGGACAGGTGAGATGGGGCAGAAAGGTGGGAAAGAGGAGACAAAGCTATTTTGAAGCATTGCAGCAACACTCGGAGAGAGCAACCCCTCCCACTGCACCATAGCAGAGTGATCTCAAAGGTAGAGGAGAAACCCTCCCAAAATAACGCTTTGCAGAGCACCATAATTAAGGAAGGCCATCTCTTCCAGGCTTCCCAGAGCAGCCATGTCAGTGAGGACATCACCTGGGCTCTGTTCCCGTTCTTCCCCTGTCTGGGGAGCAGAGCTGCTGCCAGAGCAGCCTGGCAGCTGCAGAGGTGTGAAACGCCAACACGCCAGCTGCCAGCACCATTTGCATCAGCAAGATTGGTCTCTTAGGACAATAATGGATGTAGGACAAATGATGATAGTGAGCTGAAAGTGCTATTACTCATTATGGAAACTTTGGATTGCTCTCTGGCCAGTGCTAAAACCATAATGCCGGCAGCCAGTGGACAAGCCCTTGGTAACCTCTGCCACTGAACTAAAAGCTTTTGGAGGGGAACAGAAGTGCTATAAATCTTGTGGGTGACGTTTAACATTTGTCAGAGAAACACTTTGGACTTATTTTAATCTCTTCATTTTGGGAAGTTCATAATAACAAATAATGGGTGCCTTGAACTCGGCCGGTGAATCCCCCGCCTCTCCTGGCTCCAAATGGAAACTCAAAGTGGCCCCTTAACAGAAAGGGCAGCTCTGCTCATCGCTGCCTCTTGTGCACTGTGTGGTCTCCCAGCCGCTCCTAAATGGATACAGTCCTTGCAATGTTTACACTTGCTGCCTGTTACTGCAATGACACCAGAGCCTGCAAATGTTTTAACTCAATTTTCTTTTTGAAAAACTGTCCATTAATCTTCCTCAGCGCTTGGAAGGAAAGTAAATTATTTATGATGCGGATGTTATAGGGGATTGTTTCTGCACTAACATTTCATTTGGGAGTGTTAAATCTGTCTCTCATGCTAAGTTAGGGATTGGGTTTATCAGGTGACGCATCCAGAGATTAATCCCATCCAAACACACATCTACCAGTGCCTCTTCTTCTGCCCAGGTGCTTCCCTGCCATGAAATGAGCATCCCATGCTCCAAGTGAAACAAATGCTGGGCCAAGGTGAATAACCTTATAAAGTGTACTTTTCAGCTGTAAATTTTGCTACTCACCTAAATGAGCAGCAGTCTCAGCTGGAAAAAAGATGGATTTTGTGCCATGCCATTAGCATGCCTGCTATTTTTGGCTGGGCTTATTCAGGCTGTGCTGATCTCCTTGATGAGAGGCTTCACTGGTAGGTAGATCAGTCACTACTGCACTAGAACAGGTTCTCAAAGAGTTGCTAAACTCTTTAGAGTTTAAAGAGCATGTCAGGAATTTTAAAGGAGCATGTCAGGAAAAAAGTGACCTTTTAAATAAAAACCAAACTCTGATACTGAGCGCCTGCAGTTTGTTCTCCAGAGAAAGAATGTTTGAACAGTAGCTTGGAAAGAAGAGGTTGGGAGCCTGCAGTGCGTTTGACCAGAGAAATGAGTCTGTTACTGGAAATACTGATTGTCTCAGAGGTTTAGTGTTGCCAACTAACCTGCACGTACAGTACCAGTTTTATTGATAGATACATAAGACTAAACATGACACCTCTGTCAAACGAATCCCTGGGTACCATTTAACTAATACTTAAAGCAGCTGCTTTTAAAAGATTACCTTCAGGCACAGCCTACCCAGGCAGAACAATAATATCATCTTAAGTACTTTCCAAGTTGCTGACAATTGGGAAATCTTGCCTTGTAGCAATATAATTATACAATATTAGTGGAAGTCAAACAAGAGGGCATTCAGCACCTGATTGTGCTCTCGGGATTTGTGGTGGCTTCACTGGTTTTGCTGGTATCTCCACGTACAATCACATCTCTGGGCGTTTGGTCTGCTTGAGTGTCTGAGCCGCTGGCTTGAGATTCAATTGCTGGTTTGCAAGTAGGGTTTACTGCGAATCAAGATTTTGGGCTGAAATCTTCTGTATTACTGTTTAAATAAAAATTGATCACCTTTTCATAGAATATTCTTATCATGACAACAGGAGAGGCATTAATGTAATTTCTCACTGGGAGTGATAGAGTGAATTAGGGATGTGTATTCCTGTTCAATAATGAGGAAGTGATTAAACTTCAAGTTTTGTGTGAGTGCAAGAAACTTCTTCCCATACTGAGGATACTGTCAGTTTTCTTTTTTCTGACTTCTCCTCATGCTTCTGCTTTCTAATTGTTAGTCAGCACACAGGTACATGTGCCAGCAGGGAGTAACAGCAGAAAATGTAGATTTCTTTCTGGCAAGGATATTTTTGTTCCAGATCTCCTCTAGGATAAGGCAACATGCTTCAGCCCTCACTGCTCCATAGCTGACAAGGGTAAGATGGGTAGGGGACAGAGCCATGTACTGTCCAGTTCATAGCTGCACTGTCACACAGTGACAGTGGGTGGCTGGAGGCTGCTGTGTGTGCTGACCACAGAGACCAGCTGCTTCTGAGCTTTGTGCATCCCTGTAACTGGAGGATGTGGGAGAGGGCTGGGGGAGAGTATCCAGCCACCTCTGTCTTCCAGAAGTGACCTGTTAAACTTTTTTTAAAAAACCTGTTTCAGCTCTATACATCCAATGCCTATCCCTACATCTAATCTCTCCACCTCTTTGGGTAAATCATCCTTCTGTTAGAACTGCAGCATTCTCCCTAGGAAAAGGGTGAGTGGTGATGAGTGGTAAACTGAAAGCAGAACATAGATCACTCATGATATGGCTATTAGTACATTTGCTATTAATAAGTCAGATATTCCTTAGAAGTCCCTTAAACTTTACTTCCTGATAAGCATTACAAGCTTGATAGCAATTCAGGCTGTTTATGGTTCCTATTAAATGAATCTGCTTTTCAACACCAGTTTTGAGCTAATGGAAGGCCATCCACATGATGGAAAGTTCTACTGCCTTAGACCCTGACTCCTCAACATGGATCTCACTAGAAGATCAGGGCTTACCCTGCAGGAGATTTATATGAACCCAAGAGTTTTAGGAGCATAAATCCTGTTGACTGATCAGCAGAAACTCCACAATGTGCCAACACCTTCAGCAGAACACAGCAACCTGCCCCACATCTGCGGGCAGAGAGCTCATTTCAAAGGAGCTTGTGACCATAAATCCTCTAAATACTTTTGAAAATCTCTTCCAGATTTGTTGAATAGACAAAATAGGTTTGTGGGCTGCAGGGAGCAGATGTATCCTGTGTGCATCAGAGATGTATTGCTGCGTCATGACCTGATGAAACTGAGCTGGCAGCCCTTCCTCCTTTTCTGGCATGGGTGCAGCTTAACAATAGTTTCTAAGTTTATTGAGCTACTGGAGCAAAACACACAATAGAAACAAAGATATATAGCTTTGTAATTGCTTTGTCCCCCTTGGCTTCCCTGCAAGCTCCTGTCTTTTATCCTCCACCTGCTCCTGCTGCTCTCCTGCCACAGCTGGTGAGAATGGGGCCATGTTTACAAAGAAGTGACATGTCCCAATGCAATCTAGAGCTCCCTGTGTCCTGAGCCTCTGATGACTGTATTTATAATCCAATCATGCTGAAAAACACTACCATAACTTCTGTCTGACCTTCTCTGTTACACCACGAGGACTTCTTTTGTTAGGATTTCTAATACTTTGACATATGCAGTATTTTGTCTGGTGGCATTTCCCCTGCTGCTCCTGATATTATTTCTATGGCCAGGCTATGCATTGCAAATCTCTCAGCTTCAGCAAGGTGTAAGAGCACCTTGCAAAGGTGCCTGCTGGTAGCCCTGGGTGGGATCTGTGTGGGAAGAGCAAGGACTTGCAAGTGATGCCAGAGTGGTCTCTGAAGAATGAATGTAAATGACTGCTTTATGATACATTGTTAAGGTGGAGTTAATGAGAAAATCTCTCCCCAGCTCCCAAGCCTTTCACCCTTGCAGTCTCTGAGCACCTTCAGGCTATCATCAGTACCGCAGTTTATAGGACACAGAGGTCAAACCATCCGCTCAAGATCCTTCTGAAAGGTAACAAAAAAGGCAAGAATGGGATCCAGGTTTCATGACTCCCCCTGCACTCCAGAAGCCTAATTCCTGCTCTTACCTTTTGCTTCTAAAATCAGGCACTTCCCATGAACTGTTTCTCTGTTTATGGAACTGTGTTCAATGTTATCAGCAGAAACCCTTTGAAACACACTCACACAGGGCAAAATGGGTGTCTTTTGATCAGATTTGTCCACGCCAACATAAATGACTGGTGGCAGAGGGTAGCGGAGAGCCCGTCCTGACCCTCCTCTTTCCTGTACTGATGTGCATTTAGAAACTGGTGTGAGTACATGCTGCTCTCTTAGTGCCAGTTGTACCTATGTTTCTCTTCAGGACTGCTAAAGACCTCTTCATGTTGTGCTAGTACAGGTCAGACTAGATGCCAGCCTCTTCCTTGGTACAGCTGTTGTCCACCCTCTGGGGCCCAGGGTTGTGCAGACATGCAGTGTTAATGAAGACCTCTGTCTACATGAATAATCACCATGCAAATGAGGCCTTGTCCTGATTTTCTTTGGACTAGAAGAGATCTCAGCTCTAAAGTTTACCAGCTTTGCCCAACATGTGAATGGGAGGAAGGCAGTCTTTGTCTCAGAGATGGTTTCTGGATTTGGGGATTCCCATCCTGCACTGGCCTGGCCAGTCTCGTGTGAACTATGTTGTATTGTTTCTTGTAATTAGTGCCATTTTTGAAGCTGGTGAAGTCATCAGCTTCAATTTGAATGTGTTACCTCTTGGTTCAGACCAAACTCTTAGAAGCTGTGCATAATTTATGGGCTGGTTATACCCACTTCCAAAGAACAAATGAATGAGTGGAATTCCTTTGTAAGCTGGCACATACATACACTAGCACCTCTAGCAGAGTAGGAAGCATGAAACCTTCTCCTGATATAAGCTGCTGTGTCCAAGTTTGGCTGAGAAGCTATATTTGACCTTACAGCTTATGCTGTCACATGTTGGGACTGTGCAAGTCAGGTAGGTAGTGGTGTTGCAGTGTTTTCTTGTGTCTGAGTATATTCAGCTACCACTAAACTTTATAGATAAGCTGGCCTAGATTGCTGGTGCTGTTATGTCAGCAAAGAGCATAAAATGCCAGTCCTACCTAACAGTGCTGTCTGGCAGGGCTCCTGGTGTAGGGGAGGAATCTAGCTCAGCTCTGTGCTGAGAACTCAGATTAGTGTATGCTTTGTCTGCTTCAAAACCAAGAAAATTGCATTTGCTCAAACCTTTTATTAAACATTTAAATCAGGCTTTGGTAGGTTTGTTGCTTTTGCATGTTTTGCTGAGGCAGGGAGAGGGAGTGTGTTGTTACACCTTGGGACTGCACTTGAGAAAAGTTAACTTCTAAACCAGCCCAAACTGAGCATTTTTTCCCATCGGATGTTGCTTTGCTGCCAGCAGACTGCACTGCCCCAGGAGAGCCACAGCTGTATGGGATGGGCTTCCCTACACCATATATACCTTCACACTACAGTTGGGATGGGAGTTGCCTTTTCACACAGACCATCCTTTTGCACAGCCTGTAGGAAAAGAGGATCCTTGTCTGTGGTCTCACTGCTGGTGTCCAAAAGCCCTTTAGAAATTCATCCCTCCCAGGGTCTCTACAGGCTCTTTTGACTTTTGCATGGTCACCGCCCTTGTCAAGGTCTGTTCCAGGAACGTTTCACTGCTCTGGACCCCTGTGCCATAGCCCTGTGGCTTGAGTGTCCCTCATGCATTTAAAATATCATTTATGGCTGTTAGGAAAGAGAAAATGAAAGAGAATGGCACTTACAGAACATCAAAGATACAAAGGGCCTCTTTATCAAAGAGACATCTCTGCATTTGGGGCAGTATTTTACCTGTTTAAATGGCTTCTTCTAGAGCCCTTAAGTACACTGTTGTGCCAGCTAAGTATGGATTTTTAATTAAGCCCCCTCCCTCCTCCCCTTTTTGCACATAACTGTAATTTTAGAGGCTAAGAAATCCCCTTAATATCTAGCGAGAAGTTTAACGCTATAGGCTCTTTAAAGAGCCCCCCCCAACCACTGTGATGTATTAATAGGTCTGAGATGATAATTTTTAGTCTTCTAGGACTGATGTCTGGTGTTAACATTTCATGATCACGTCAAAGGAGCAGGGGGGATGGGAGCTATACCTGTCAGCTGATGTTTTAACATGTGGCTTTAATCTTTTTAATTAACACAACTTCATAGAAAAAAACAAGCAAAATCCAACACACAAAACTCAATACACAAGCCTTTTTGCCTGGGGAGGGTGAGCGGCTCCCACTGCTGCAGTGTGTATGTTCCTCATTCACAGCAAACGGAGCATCACTGCGGAGCCCCATGTTAGGCTGCGGCCATGGGAGACAGCAGATGCCTCGGTGACAGATGAATATGCAGAAGAAGATTACTTCAGACCTTTCTGTTTGCATAATTCATACATTAAGTAAACATCTGAGTAAAGTTTCTATGGTATCAGGGTTGTATATCATTCTGGCCACGCGTGCATTTAGAAAAACACATGAAAACTTGCAAAGTACCATGTTTTGACAAACAAGACTGAAGACAGAATTCTGCTCTTGCTGTGGATGATGTTTTGTGCCTACGAGCACTACTACTAGCTGTGGCTGTGACCCATGAGAGATGATTCTCTCATCCTGGGTCAGACTGGATCATCTCCTGCGGTGATTGGTGGTGGATGTTTAGGAAGAATAGAAGGGAGAGGGCATGTGTGTAGTGCTGCTTCAGAAACACTCTCCCATCAGCCTTTCCTGCCCAAACCCAAGGCTGCCCTTGCATCTGCCCCAACTGTTTCTCTGCCAGTGCACTAATTAGGAGCATCTCTTCTCTTCTCGTGACATTCTGAGGTCAGTGATGAGTCCTTGAATTGCATGTGTACATTTCATGAGCAGTACATTTCACAAGCAGTGCATTTGCAAGCTGGCCCAGCCAGTCTAGAAACTCGGTGCTTGGCTACTGTCTCCACTTTTCAGTCATCACTATGCAGCAGGTTTTTGCAGCAATGTGCCCTGGCAGCCACCCTGAGGAGGGCAGGTAGCCCTTGACCTGCACACCCTGTATTGGTTCTCTCCCTACAGAAATGAAGACTTATATAAAATAGATATTAATGATGAAAAGCACCAGGGATTTGATTTTTTGCCTTCCATTTTACCCCTTAACTCCCCTGTGTACAAATCCTTTGGGGTCTGGACATGCACACCCTCATTTTGTGCCCTGCAGAAGCAGCCCTGCTTTACTGTTCTCCTCCAGCTGGCCTGAAGTCAGCCTGGCGATGGCTGCTCATGCTGCACACACCTCCACTTTGTTCTGTGGATGTCTTTGAAGGCTGAATGTGTGCTTTGCTGGCAGAAGCTGGGTTGGCGCTGCAGCCACACACCCCAGAAGCAGTGGCAGCCCCTGTGCCTCACCCCTGTGATCTGGGCTGCCGTTGACAACAGCCTCTGCTTTGAAGGAGCATTCAAAGCCTCTTGGGGCCAGTTGGGAGATGATTTCAGACCTCTCCAGTTTAGCACATGGCATTTGGTGGGCAAAGATCCTTTCATTAAAACTGATAGATGACACATTTTTGCAATATTTACAATTCAAAGTGTTCTGATCAAAGTGCTGGAAATTATGATGTTGATGTGAGATAAGTACTCCTTTTCCGGCATTTGTGCCAGAAAAGAGCGTGCAATCCACTTTCCGTTTGTGTACCCCATGTCAGTTGCAAGCTTTTCTACATAGCTGGTGCCTGTAGATATATCTGCTGACTCCTAATGTCAGCAAATCCCACTATGATTAGGCCTTGAGGTGACAAAACAAAACCTTGACTGTTACAAGCTAGGTAACTCAGTGCTGAGATAAAACCTAAAAATAAACCCCAGTAGCCTTTTAATGGAACTCAGCACAGCACAAAATAAATTTTTATAAGTTGTTAGGTCCTCGCAGCCAAAGGGAGAACTATAAAATCCTGTTTGATGGCTTTTTAATGGCAGTTGTTTCATTTAGAGCTTTTAGTGAAGCAGGTTACATGGCAAAAGCAGAATAATAAACAGTTAGAAAATGCATTCACCCAGTGAAAGAACCACGATTAAACACTCAGTGGAAACTTGGGGATGTCAGCTCCAGATTGTCTCCTCAGGTTTCCGTCCCCAGCTTTCCAAGGAGTGCAGCTCTCACCCCTAGTCACATCTCCCTGGTTGTGTCTTGACCTTCTCAGAATCACAGAGCAGTGTAGATTGGAATGTACCCTGAAAATCATCTTGATCCATCCCCCTGCCATGGGAAGGGGCACCATCCAATGGACCAAGCCTCACACAACCTGGCCTTGCACAGTTCCAGGAATGGGGCAGCCACAGCTTCTCTGGGCAACCTGTTCCACTGTCCCACTACCCCCATTGTAAAAATACTCTTTGCTTTATCTAATCTAAACCAACTCCCTTTTATTTTAAAGCCCTTACCACTCGTTTCTGTCACAACTTGCTCTTCACGTCCGCCCGCTTCATAACTGTTTCCCTGCAAAGAGTCTCCAGAGCTGACCTTTCTCTATGGGATATTGCCCTGTTGCAGCACAGTAAAACAGTCTCTCCCTGGTTTTGCTGAATGGAATGAGAGGTGCATGAGGCAGTGTCCGCACATTGGCCTTTCTGATTCAGGCCTTGCTCTGGACTTTGCAGGTGAAATTCACATGTCAGCAACAGCGGAACTAGTAACAAACCTGCACAAAGGGATTTCTCACTGTGCAACCCTCATGCCCTCGATATTGTGAAACCATATGCCATGGAAAACATACATGTTTGGTACATGAGGAGACAGCAGGCAAGGTGGGAACTGTATCTTGCAGACCAAACCCACTCCAGCCAAAATGAAGAGTAGGGAAAGGAGTGGGCTCCTCTGAGCACCTCCTGGTGCACAACAAGCAGCGTTAACTGGTTGTGTTTTGTGGGTGGGAATCTCCAACACTTGTCACGGCTTTCTTCCTGCTTGCTGTGCTTTATGTGCCAGTGTGGTGGAGCCAGTTCAGCCTATTGGGATGCTGCCAGGGCGAGGAGCCCTTCTCAGAGGGGATCTGGAAATTCAGGTTCCTCTGTGTGTGAGCTGAAATAGGCTTTGCATCTGGCTTGGAAGAGGAGAGAGGTTGTGAGGAATCCAGCCCATCTCCCAGCAGAAGATTGCTATTGAACAGTTAATGAATAATACTCTTTCACTGGGGCTTTGTTTAGAAATGGACTTTCTTTCGAAGCTATCATAACACTGATACTAGATATAAAGAATGAGAAATGTCTGTGAATGCTTCCCTAAAATATTTATAAGTGATATGTTGGAAACCCTACTCACGTCTCTAAACTATCTCAGTCCCAGAGGTGTTATGGGCAGCTTTGTCCTGGTGGTCACAGGCCAGCTGATGCTGCTGGACATCAGGGGAGGACCTTGGTGCAAAATATTTTCCATACAGTCATCAAGAACTTCCTTCAGCTTGGTTAAAAATGTTAGACCTCAGCTTTTTGACAGTATCCTTTCAATAGAAACCAATTGTCTACTCGAGTCAAGTAACAATTTACTCTGGGTGGTTAATTCCATTGGAAACACTTCTTTTTCTTTGAAGAAACAGACTATGAGAAGCAAATCTAAGCTCACATTTTCCATTGATCTCAGATCAGAGATACAAACAGCTAGAATTTTAATGTCACACTTTACTGATGTAATCAAACTAAATTTCTGAAATCAATTTCTTCATAACTGACCTTTCCAGATGAATGACATGTTGCTACATTGCTCCATAGACAATCATTTCCAGTGGAAAGGCTAACCATTCAGATCACTTTAATAATCTTTCTTCATTCTGTTCTTACCCAGTGGACTTACAGCAAAGTTTAGGAGACAGCAGCTCAGCTGTTGAAACCCATCACCAAACCGGAGATCAGTGATCAGTACAGCGGAGAAAACATCTTTCTAGGCAATGCAGAAGAAATATACATACACGAAGAATTCTTTTGAGTCTACCACCTTCTGTGCTGTCACCTTCTTTATGACCAGGCCACAGCCTCAGGACATAACCATCTGCTGATGGTAGGGGAGTCATTTGCATAGGAACAGACAAGAAGGTGACAAACAGTGCTTGGTGACCTCTTAAGATGAGTGTGAGGGAAAAATGGATGAGCTGTGCAAAAGAAATGCCATGTTTATGCAAAGCTGATTTTTAAATAACTGGCTATGGAGGGTGGTGAGCAGCTGGAAACATATTACTAGGATACTTACTATGTGTAAACACAAAGCCATAGTATGGATAAACAGTAACATCACACTGAATTTTTAGCCAAGAAGTTCCATTAACTCTTTAGAAATTACAGGCAGAGACAGTCTAGTCAAACAACCATTCTTATCCCTTGGGCTGGCAGCAGAGGAATCACCAAAGCTTGGGGAGGGCCAGCTGCTTGTCAGATGCAGCAGGAGTTTTTCACCCCAGCAATTCATCCTTTGCCTGGCTGTTGCATGTCTAACTTTGGAAATGCATTTGACACCAGCAGTTTAGATGCTACTTGACTTCCCTCTGAGGTCCCCATAGATGGTGCCAAAAGTCCAATGTAAGTAGTGGTTCAGTATAAAAGTGGATTGAGATCACCAAGCCCCATGACAAGTCTCATTTCAGGGGAACACCTGAAGACCACCACTGTAGTTCCTTACTGGTCTTTCATCCTGCTCCAGTAGGTAAATTCATGCACATCAAAGTTCTTGCAGTGTCGTCATTCTGAGCAAAACATCAAAGGCAACAAAAAATCCCTCTGCAGGGCTGAGGTAAAGGAGTGTGCTGGGAAGAGCCTTGCGAGGTGCTGAAGGTTAGGGCTGACCTAGGATCACCCCTCCACTAATACCTGTCAAGTGTTTTGTGAAGTAAAGCTCTCTGCTTGATGAAATTCAGAAACCCATGAAATTACACCCTGAACTAATCTGGCCTGTTGCCAGGAGAGTAAATAAGTCATAAGATCCACGCTTTATGTTACAAGGTGATGCTTTTTTAAAATTTTGTTTATCCCTCATTACTGCCCAGGTAAAATGTAATGCCTGTATCAATCCAGCCAAAGGCATACAAACACAAACTCCTTTGACAGTAATTAAAAAAAAAAAGAGAAATATATCTGACAATAAATTAGTGTCATAACCAGCCAGGCTGTCTCCCTAGGAGGGAAGTTGAGGGACTTTGAACTGATGCTTTTGTGTTGTGGCGTTGGTGTTCAGAGGGCCCCTTTTGACATCTCAGCCTCTCATCTCCAAGTGACACGACAAGCAGCTTGTCATCAGCTCTGCCAGATGCCACTGGGAGCAGTCACAGCACACTCCTCCACCTTTGGAGATGCCAATCATGGCCAGGTCCTCTGTGGGAATTTGCTTGTCACTCCCCTTCAAAGACACCCATCTCCCCAGGGATGGCTCCAAACACCCCTCATTGTGGAGGATGGGAAGGCAGGAGAAAACCAAGGCAGAAGAACCCTGGCTGTTCCTCATTGTCTTATAGAAAGCCACCTTTGCATTCTGCTTAGGGCAGGCCAAAAAGTCCTTTGCAAGCATAGAAATAGCTCCAGGGGAGCTCACTTGCAGTGCAGGAAGGGATGGGACCATAGCACCTCCTGGGAGTGACAGGGAGGTGTACTTGGAGTAGGGGAAGCTGCACCTCACTTAAAGTTTATTGCTTAAATAGATAACCAAATCTCGAGTCCAGTGCTTGGGCTGTTGCAGGAGTTGGTGGGGTTTTCTTGCCCAAATGTGCTTTTTTTTCTCTAACAAATGCTTATATTCATTTAAAGATTCCACAAAGCAGCCTGGGCCATGAGTGCTGACAACTGGCCCAGGAAAATAAACTCCAAATAAGCTGCCACAGACCCTCGAACCCTGAGAAAGGCTCCCTTGACCCTGCCTGGTAGATAACTGTTTCGTGCAGGAGGAGAGGGGTCTGTCTCCCTTCCGCCAGTGAGTTTGGGGTGTTTAATTCTTGGAGCTCTGGAGGCTCCTTGCAAATGTACAGGATTGGAGCTCTTGGAGTGTGATAAGGATTTGGCCTAACTCATGCAGGTTCACATGATGGGAAATGGTCAGGTTTCCCACTCTTGCTGGTTGTGGATGGGAGCTCTGTGCTGAAGCTGTGTGCTGGGTGTGCCAGGGACAAGGGTGTCTCTGGCCCTGCAGACCAGGGATGAGGTGTGTGTGGGCATAAGCAGGGCAAGACAGATGGAAATTAGCAAATGGCACAGCTGTGAGGTGCTTGTAGGCACCTATGACTGCAGTCAACAGGCTTGAAATACTGACACTGGTGCTTAGTTTTGCAGAAAAGGGCCAAATAAATGGTCATGCGTGTAGGTCCCCTCTCAATCCCTGTTTGGCTTGGAGCAAAGGAAGCTGAAGGCTCAAGGAGGGCTAAGAATCTCTGCTTGGCATTTGCTGCCACCAGTCAATAATGCTGTTTCCTGGCAAAAAATCCCTCTAGCAGGCAGAGTGCCTGGAGGCGGCCAGGCAGCTTCCACGACTCTCCTCCAATGGACATGAGCCAGAACAACAGGCATTGCTCCCAAAATAAACTAGTTCCTCAGGATCCTCACTTGCACCTGTGTCAGTGCAAAGGGCAGTTGCTGCTAGTGCAGGAGCATGGAAAGAACAGCAAACGTGAAGGAAAACACAAGAAACAGCCCATGCCAATGAGATAGAGCAGGACTGCAAGGCCCCTTCTGTGACACTGAGATGGAAGATGCTATGGAAATGCATTAGTTGGAAATGTCCAGTTAGGGGTCTTGAACTAAAGTCATTCTAGCAAGTCATTACTGCTGTTTTCTAAAGCAATGTTTCACTAGAAAAGAAATGAAAGACCATCAAAGTGTATATATATGCATTCAGCCCATATATTTTTTCAGCCATTTAGTCAAATATCATCTACTATTCAGGGGAACATGCGAAGCTTTCACACCATGTTGTTATTATTGCAGCAGTAGTTGTCATCAATGGCTGAAATCCTGACTAGGAAAAAAGATGTAATTTTGGGGGGTGGATTTGAGTAAGAAATCTCAAATTTATTTTAGGTAAAAATATTGTGATTTTTAAGGCAAGTTTCATATTTTGAGGTAGTTTTGATACTGGTACACTGGGGATTAGCATAACTATGTTGCATTAATAAAACCAATTTAAATGCTGACATGAATTGCAGAACATCACTTCCCTCCCCTCCCTTGCATCAAATAAGCTCCCATTTTCCAACTCAGTGGATGTTCTTTGTAAAGACTAGATGAAATGGTGGACTAAGGCCTCCTAACTAACCTTAGAAGAGAGTAAAATATAATTTACTGGTATTTAGCAGCAGCAGCTTTGACAGTGCATGATAAAGTGATCGGCAAATATGATAGCAATTTATCCCAAGTAGTAACTGCAAGCTGCTGTTTTAGGTTCATAAAAATGTAGTTGCAAAATACCATAACACACAGAATGCAACTATTTTATGATCTCATAAAAAAACCGCTGAGATGTGTTGTCCCATGGAGCTTAATTGTATTTAGACCCAGCTCTAAGCAGGACAGGCCTCATTAGAAATATTCCCTACTGGCTGGAAACCCTTCTCTGAGGAAGAACTAGGAGAAGCTGGTGTGCAGCTAGGACAGCTGGGAGCTCCAGGCATTACCTTGCGGTTTCAGTAAGAAAGACATTAAAACCAGCAGCTCTTTCACTGGATGTACCTGGAAGTGATGCAGTATTATTTTAGGTGCAGTATTATCTTTGCAACTAAGCCTTCCTAAGAACCTGTTCCCCACAGCCCCTGCTTCAGGATGCAAAATTTGGCCCAGAGAGGAGTGAGGCCTTGATGTGTAGAGGAGGCTTTGATTCAGACACAGTGTGGGGCTCTGACCAGATCCCAAAGCTGCTCACACCTCTGGGCAGACCAGTGTGCCTTCCAGCATGGCTCCAGGATGCACCCACGGGAGTGCAGCTCCTCCAGGAGAGGACATGCTTTTTGCCATAAGGCAAAAAAACCCCAAGGACAAATCCATCAGGAAAAAGCAGCATTATCTTCAGAGATATTTCATCCAAGTCTATGTGGAATGGATTTCACCCAGCATAAGATTAAATGGGGTCTGGGGATCGCCTGAGCTTTAGGAGATGCAAACAAGAAGATGAAGCAGTAAATATGTTGTACAGGAAAATTTCTAAGCCTTTATCTTGTTGTTGTCTCTATTTCTGAACAAATCCATGAATCATCTCCTGTTTAAGGGAAAATCCTCCCCCACTGACCAGCCCTGAAGTATCAGGATTAATGTTAGACCTAATTTTCTGTTGTCACTTGCAGGGAAATGTCATCCCTCCATATTTCATAAATACAGGCTGAATTTTGAAATCCCTGAGAAACAAGAACACTCTCAGCTTTTCATAACATCCAGGAATGGCTCATGAAGAGCAGTAACTTCTCCAGCAGAAGGCAGGATGGCCGCCTTCACAGCTGGCTTGCTGTCGCTTATCCAGCAAAAGCTGTCCCACAGACAGGGAATAAATTGTGCAATGTGCTCTGTTTCTTGACATTCTGATCATGAAAATGTAATTAGTGTGAAAGTGTAGTTTGTTGGATCGGCTGGTTCAACAAACATCTTCGCCAGGAAGCACGAGTGAGCATGAGAAACTCTCTCTGCTGCATTTGCCACTGGAGCAAGAAAATATACAGCCACATCTGTGCATTAAGGCTGTTGCTTACAACACTGCCAGCTCATTTCTGCAAAGTACCTAAACAGCAGCTGCACATCCCAGCTGTGAAGCCAGCTTTAATATCCTCTGGCATGTTCAAAAGTGGTTGGGACCTGGGGATTTTGGCCATGTCTATCTCTTGGTCCTGCAGGATCCTCCCATGCCCTACGTTCATCAAGGTTTTGATGTCAGTCTCTGTATAATGACTCCCAAGCGAGAATGGAAGATAGGACACTGTCCTTTTTAATGAGTGATGGGGCTCAAATTAATATTCAGAGTATGAAAAGGAAGGACTCTTGAAAGACTCTCATTATTTCTGATGTCAAATGCTTTACAGGGAAACCCAAGATCAGAGAAGATTTGGGGGGAGTGGGTGTGAAGCTGGGTTTGTGAGTGAAACTGGGTCCTTCATCAGTGGTCTGAGTGGGGAGGTGATTAGCTGAGAATGCACAGTGATCTATCTGGGCTTTGATTAATTTGTTAATGAGCTTATGATAGCTGACACCATGTCTATCTCACATGTCACCCTTGCTATGTGTCATTTGTCCCTTGAAATTTAAATCAAGCAGAGATGCATTTTAACGTAATTTTGGACTTGAGGTGGCAGCTGTGGAAACAGTCAATTATCACTGATTTTCACTGAAATTCTGGGCTGATTCAAAGCTCAGAGCTTCTTCTTCCTTGACAACCTGCCAAAAGGGCCATAGCTTGATCCCTTGTATGAACTTCCCTGTTTTCCACTGGCAGCCATGTTTTGAGTTTTGCTGACCACAAATGCAGCATCTAATTTGTTTTGCACCCGAAGACAAGATGCATCTGTGCCCTGATCCTGCTGGCATTATACGTAACTTGCCAACTTTGCTCATTAAATATTTCTACTGATTTCAGTGAGACTAATAACACCCAATGCAGTAGATACAATAATGTTGAAATGTTTGGGACCTTAAACTGCATCTCTAAAGTACCTTATTTCCCCAGAGATTTTTGAAACTAAAGGATTGACTTTTTGAATTCTGCAAGATCCGTGTAGACAGAGGCAGAAGCCCTCGTGTTCACAACAGGATGTAATGTGTGGAGACAAAAGCAATTTAAACTAAAATTGATCCAACAATACAGGAAGTAATTGGGAAGTTTTGCTGAGGCACATGAAGGGCAGGGAGGTGATCTGGGACAGCTAGCATGGTTTCAGAAAGGGCAAGTCCTGTCTGACCAACCCACTGGCCTCCTATGATGGAGTAACTCCATCAGTGGAAAAAGGATGTCATCTCTCTGGACTTCTCTAAGGCCTTTGACATAGTCCCCCATGACACCCTTCTATCGAAATTGGAGAGAGATGAGATCACCATTCCGTGATTCTGTTCTATGATTCTAAGCTGAGACCTCATTGGTTCCATGCAGAGAACATGTCCCATTGCCTACATGTTGGCTAAAAACCCATTGACCTAAAAGTCTCAAATATCTCTTTCCTGCAACTTTAGTCTCTGCTTAGGATTAACTGGAATAATACTTGAAGCACCTTCCTGTAATTTCTAGTTGTCAGATTTTGAGGGAACTAGGCAGTTAATAAATGTATGGAATTTAACTCAGCAGCCTGTAAAACCAAAAGGTACTGAAAGTTTGCAAGCCTTGAAGAAGAAAGTTTGATTTGGAAAGAATTTTGACAAAGGTGATCGAACTGATTCTTGCCTGAACAAAAGGCATTCCTGTGGTGCACACTTCACATGGAAAACAGTGAGGGTATCTGAGCTCCCTGGCCATGGAGCTGCACTGATGCTCACAGTCTGTCGAGCTGCTCACATCCAAGAAGCATCACCTTGCTGCTCATTGGTCAAGTCATATTCTAAATCTGAAATTTGCTGGTTAAGGCACATTTAAGCCAAAAACATGTCTCTCTGACAATACGCACCAGATTTGGCAAAAAAATACCTCTGGCCAAATACAAAGAAAAAGCAAAAATCTTCCATTTGGAAATGAAATAATCCAAATCTTCCTTTGGCAAAGATTGTTAATACTTAAATTTACTTGCATTTATGTTGCTTTTAACAAAATCATTTCAGGTTGGGCAAAATGACCCAAATTGATGTTTCTTTCTGGTATTTCACTTCTGAGCAGCTCAAATACCATTATCTGAGAAAGGATTTGTGTAATACACCGAAACAGAAGTCGTACTCTCAGAGCTCTCTTTTGTCACATGATGGGCTATAATAACCCATCTTCCAGTTAAACATCTGTAATTCACATCAGCACTAACAAAGTCAGGAAGTTCTTGCTGTCTCTGAAGGACCTGTGCATTTCTCAGTAATTCTTCCTGCCTGTAAAGAAGCTACCAGCCTCAAAACTGCACTACTCATCCTTCTCACTTACTTGTCAGAACATGATGGTCTTGGCATAAAACCCAGGACTCAAACCTTTGGAGACAGTGAGAGATCTCAAGACATCTCCCTGAAGCCAGGCAGAGGCTAAGAACTTTGCCAAGTGTCAGAGCAGAGGACTATGTATCTGTATTTGTTATGGCACGGAGCAGGAGGTGGGGAGCACTGGTTATCCCAGGCTGATTCCTCTCTGCAGCGGTGGCAGAGGGGCTGCTCATGGCAGTGCTGGTTTTCTGCAGCCCCCCGGGCAGAAATCCCCCACTGCTCTGTGGAATGACACAGTTTAGGAAGGCACATCTGGAGTTTTGTTACATACTAAATCAAGGCCACGGCAGGTGTGTAGAGCTGAGATTTCAGAGCCATTCAGACAGCTAATATATGTGGCAGTTGTTTATGCAAAGGAATGACTGCTGAAATGAGGTCTGGAATGATTTGTTTTGGTTTTTAAATCCCTTTCTCTGGATTCACGTGATATTTGTGCAGCCACAAGGGAACAACCTAGTAGAATTTTCTGAGATGTGCCATCTACAGGAAAGTTGCTCTACACATTCTTCTCTGAAGGCAGAAATGCTCTCCATTTCTTCCCAAAGCCAGGTCACTCCATCATGCTCTTCAAGACCCAGGAAGAAATTGCAAAGGGACTGAAATATTTTGAGGCAGAATTCTGGTAATGCATTCCTTTCAGAAAATAAATTATGTATTTGCAGGGTGAGCTGGCCATAGTCAGGCCAGCCCTCAGTCACACTCCCAATTCCATTCCCTAATGCCACCTCAGTTATTCTGTGTGTTCTGCACTGGCAGAAGCATTTTTGTGGTTGTTTTAAAAGCTGAACAGACCAAGATGATGTCCTAGAGGCTGATAATCCTCTCTAGGAAGAGTCCGCAACTCATATGGTGGTTGTTTGTCTTCTGTTTGTCTTCAAGGGACATGAATTGGGGCTGAGGGAGATTTTGAAGATTATTCTAATGAGAGTACATGTCTCAGGATTGTTCTTGCAGCTGCCTGGAGGCATCTGCTTTCCTGGCAGGCCATACTTAATGGCATTTTCTGTGTTTTCCTTTCAAGAAAAAACAACTGAGACCAGCACAAACCAGCGACATTTGTGCTTTCCAGAGACTGGTCCTGTGTCTGTGTCACCAATGCTGCAGAAATCATGACAAGCTCTTAGCTTCACCAGTATGCTCCTTACAAACCAGGAAGTGAATGTCACTGTAAAGACAAGTGCAGCTGTGAAAGGAGGGGGCAAAACTAGGAACAACACAATCTAATAGTCTTGTGTGCTCCTTTCCATCACCCCAACTTGTTTTTCCTCCCACAGCAATAGCAGCTGCTCCTGTATGATTGCTTTGCTGTCTCTGCTCTCCTCACTGCCCTAATGTGCAAAACCCACAGAGGATGATCCTGTAGCTGTGCTAAACTAGTGATTAGGAAGAAAACTGAGTATTTCAAAAACTGTTACAGTGCAAAAACTATTGCTGGGTGACATCCTTGGAGCAGGCACATGTTACACTGACCAAGGCATACCTGAATAGGTCTGTGCTGGAAACTGCCTGTGGGCTCAGGCCTCAGCAGTGGTGTGCAGAAGGGAGGTGGGAGTGCAGGTGTCCAGGGTGAGCTGCTCAGAAATGCCCTCTCTGTTAACAGCCTTCACTTCCATGACCTACTTGTATTGCACTCTGTGGGCATTAACGAACTGATTAGAGAATTCAAGAGGTAAAGACCACAGTCCCTGCTCTAAACTGAAGCTGTAAAAGCAGACTGAAGTGTACATCAGCCTCTTCCAGATACAGAAATTCCGTGTCCTTATTTTTGTAATTGCCTCAGGAATACCATTCACTCTGTGAAACTATGTGATTATTTGGGAAAAGAAAAGCTATTGAAGACTAACTACCAGTGTCGGCTTCATTACAAATGCAGAAAGGAACCTGTCAAATAATTGGTCGTGTTTTCAGATCTACCACATGTGACTGGGGCCATGTTAGAAAACATGACCCCATCCCATGTAAATCGTGAGCCACTGAACAAAATCTTATTCATAAATTTGAATATTGGCAGCCAGCTTTCAAACTCTCTGTCTTGAAAATAGTTCTGTGATACTTTGAGCAAGCACAGAAATGCAGTGGGACTCTGCCAGGTTCCCTGGACCTTGCCAAATTTTGACTCAAACCTTCTTTGCCTGCATAAACTAGGAGAAAAACCAGAGTAAGGACCCCAAACTTGGCTTGACATACACATGAAGCAAAATCTGGTCCTAGGAAAATTTATTCCAAACAATATAATCTTTCAGACTGACCATATATTGTAATTCTACGAGTCACTCAATCAATTATGTAAATTATTCCTGCTGATTTGCTCATTTTGAGAACACAAAAAAGAGAGAAACCCCATAAGTGAATTGAATAATAGTTTTTATTTTGTGGGTTTTGAAAGCCTTGTAACTCATTAGGCCTCTTTTTGTGGGCAAAAGACTTAAGCAAAAAGGCTTCAAGCCAGAATACCATGTCCTGAGATTGCAGGACATCTAAGGAAACTGTTTTTTTATTTAGTGTTCTGAGAGAATACAAACTGAGAATTCAAACTGAAGGAAGGGAAATTTAGGTTAGGTACAGGGAAGAAATTCTTCTCTGTGAAGATGATGAGGGCCTAGCACAGGTTGCCCAGAGGAACTTGGGCTGCCCCATCCTGGAAGGGTCCCAGGCCAGGCTGGAGAGGCCTTGGAGAACCCTGGTCTAGTGGAAGGTGTCCCCGCCCACGGCAGGGGGTGCCACTGGATGAGCTTTAAGGTCCTTTCCAACCCAAACCATTCTGTGTTTCTGATTCTGATTTGAACGCAGTGATTTCACCACCCACCTGCCATTGCAGGCCTTTCACGAAGGTTTGGTTTTACTCTAGAAAAGAACAAAAGCAAATTTTTAATCTTCAATAAGTTCTCATCCTCTGGGCAGAGCTACTCATCAAAAAGAGGATTAATATGGGCAAGCCAGCACTCAGCCATGGAAGTGTCACATCCCCAGCTCCAGGGATGAAAAGGATCCTTCCTGAACACTAAACCACTTTCTAAAAATACAGCTGAAGTAGAGATCAGTGCTTTTTCCAGACAGGCCTGTGATCTTGGATTCAGATTGCAGTGTGAAAGGTATGGGAATGCTGGGTTGTCACCCAAATTGCACCTTGCATGTAAACCTAAGCAAGTTGTTTTTTCTCTCCATGCTGGTATTTATGCATGGAACTCTTGAAAGGTGCTAAAATTTTCTATTTATATGCAAAATGCATTTATTCCAAACTCCAAATAATCTAATTTTGGATATTTTTACTGAGCTTAACTTTAAAGGAGCACTACACAAACTTCAGCCATGAGGTGCTTATTTCCAAAACGCATCCAGTAGCACCTAGAGGCTCCAGTGACATTGGCTGCAAGAGGCCAGTTTTCTTTAGTGTGTGGTGCTAGGGCTGAGCTTGAGACCCTGAATGCCGATTTGTTTTCTTCAGTCATTATTTGTGGTGTTTCTCGGGTTTTGAGTTTATCTAGGACAAACCAGAGAGCTTTTGAATAATGAAGTAATTAAAAATCAATCTTGAAATATCTTAAGCTGACCTGACAGGCTTTTTATTTAACAAAGTGCTTAAACAGATCATTGAGTAAGTTACCTACTGCAAGTTTCTTCCCCATTCCTTTGGAGAATTTCACTATGGCCAAGGGCAGGGAGCATGATGGACCCACGGTTTGTCCTCTCCTGGTAATGCCTTGATCTCCAGATAAAAAACTATTGATTTTATATTACAGAAATTATTTTTATTGTCAGACTTTGATGTCGCCAGGATAAATATTTAGTTCCTGGTAAACCTGCCAAGACCTGCAGACAAGTGTGCTTTTATGTCTTTTTGCACTTGCAATAGAGTTTGTGAATAGATGCGGGTTACATTCTACTGTTGTGGTGAAAGTGGCAATGCTAACACCAGCAAGGCAGCCAAAATGCCACTTCTCAGCCGTTTTCAGTGCCAGCCTTCCTTTCTCAGGCAGGTAAGAGTTTGCCTGATGTTGTGAAGTCCCACAAGACACAGAGAAACCACCCCTAAAAAACCCCCACTCATCACTTTGAGATAAGACTGAATTGGGTAACTAAGCTTTTCATCCAACATGAAAAGACCAGAAGCTACATTTGAGACAAAAGCTAAAAGTGTAACGAGTTACATTGATCAAAGAGTTTTCAAAGGAACATTCAATTATATCTGCAACACCTAAATGGAAGGGTTGTTCTTTTACTTATTTATTTTGTGATAAAGAGGGTTATTAGGTCTTGTTATCTCTCTTCACTTTAATGCATTCTGCTGAAACCCGCAGCAAAAAAAAGCAAGCTTTGTGAACAACAAAGTGACAAGTGAAAAAGAAAAATTAAAATTAGTTCAAGGATAAAAAAGAGTGTACATTTTACAGTCAAAATCTCCTGATGTAAGCAATGATGCATTCAAATGAAGAGAACAGATCTTGATTATGATGCCACTCTGCCTTATTGCACTGAGTGCCTGGCTGTGATCTTGCTACAGATAACTACAATGGCTTCAGAATTCTGAATTTGGGGAAAAAAACCCCCAAAGAACCCAGACCATATAAAAAGAGCTTACTGCTTCTGGAATTATCATGTGCATCAGATGAAAACCGAGAAGGTTGTGCCTGCTGGAACAAAACTGACAAGGGGAA
Source organism: Nicator chloris (assembly GCA_013400495.1). Classification (NCBI taxonomy): domain Eukaryota; kingdom Metazoa; phylum Chordata; class Aves; order Passeriformes; family Pycnonotidae; genus Nicator; species Nicator chloris. The sequence continues at coordinate 22,686 of WAAE01015420.1, forward strand.
ACTGGGAATCACAGACATGGGAAGCTGAGATTTTCCTTTCTGGGAAGATGCTATATCCAGATACCAGGTTATGGTTTAAAGTTACTGAGCATTTGTGGTGAGAAGGCTCTCAAGTTTTACAGCCCCTGGTCAGAATCCTTTTCCTGCCTCCAACCATATCTTTTTTTTCTTGGACTCATCTTATTAATCACTTTTTTTTACTCTTAGGGCCCGATGCAAAGCCCAGGAAAATCAATGGAAAATTTTCTGTTGACTTAGCTGATCTGTAGTTTAGGCCCCAATAAGCTTTTAGTCTTTGACTCAGATGATGCTTGCATGTTTTGCTAGCACAAATGTGAAAGAAACTCCTTCCCTAAATAAAGATATAAATCTTAAGCTTGTTCTTTGTCTCCTTCCTTTGAAGCCTGAAAAGAAAAAAACATCTCTTACTCCAAATCAGAGGGTTCATATTCTGCTTTGCAGAGCCCAGTCTTCTCATGCAACAGAGTTTAGAGCAGTGGCACAGGCACACAGAGCACCCACAGCAATTCTGTAGCTGTTTTTTACCAGCCCTTGTGATTTCCTTGGACTCCTCCAAGTGCTGGAACACTTAAGCATGGGCAACACAGCTGGTGAAGGGTCTGGAGCACAAGTCTCGTGAAGAGCAACGGAAGGACATCTGGAGGGCCTTAGCCTGAAGAAAAGGAGGCTCAGGGGAACCATCTCACACTCCACATCACCCTGACAGGAGGGTGCAGCCAGGTGGGAGCGGGGCTCTGGTCCCACAAAACAAGGGACAGGACAAGAGTAAACAGCCTTGAGTTGTGCTAGGGGAGGCTTAGACTGGACATTAGGGAATTTTTTTTTTGCTGAAAGAGTAGTCAGATACTGGCACAGGCTGCCCAGGGCAGTGGTAGAATCACCAGTCACAAAAGCGATCAAAAAACATTTAAATGTGGCACTTGGGGACATGGTTCAGTGGTGGACTTGGCAGTACTGGGTCAAGGGTTGGATTCAATGATCTTAGACATCTTTTCCAACCTAAATGATTACATGGTCCTTTCCTGGAGGCTGAAATCCTCCAGGTGGTGGTCCTCTACCACTGGCAGTGGTGCAGAAGCATCCAAGATGTTCACAGAACCTCTCCTGCTGTATGTGTAAGAGCAAATGTTCCACAGGGCTCAAATACTGACTTGTTACTATTTTTGATGCTAGGTGAGGACAGCAGGTTCCTTGGGCCAAAACATTCCTCCAAAACTCTATGACATTTCAGGGAGCAGGAGAGTGCTCCCCATACAACATTGTCCTTGCTTGGTGAGGACACTACACCCTGTGAGATGATAAACAAGCTCTCATGGTTTGCACTGTCCTCTCCACTCACTGGGGGCTGTGGCAGGTGGAAATATCACCCTTCAGGTCACACATAGTGACAGCATCGTGGTTGCTGCTGTCAGCATGAGCTTGGGAGGAGATGACGCTGAGGAAATGGGAATAACAGCTGCATAACAGGGAAAAAATGCTGCTCACTGCATTGATAGTTACACGTGATTTAGCTACTGAAAGAAGAAGGAGAAGCCATGAAGACATTAAACCTCTTATCATCCTGGCAGAGTGAAATTGAAAAGAAAAAAACCCCAGTTATTTGGCAGCAAATGGGTTTATTAACGTCTAAAATGGTGTGTGTTTGAATGCGATAGGGAAAGCGGCATTTGTCAGTGTTTGCCACATCAAAAGACAAATTAATCCTTTGAAGAAAAGCAGCTTTTAAAAGTCTCCCTCGTTAAACAATCTATCAGGAGACTGAGTTGTGGAGCCGGGCACTGGTTCCTGTGCAGGAAAAGGACCTACAGGTGACACAGGTCCAGGTATGGCTGCCCTCCTGCATCAGGGTTTTTTGCTGAGCCTTACAAATCATGATGCAGGACCTACTCACAGGCTGTGTTTTCCCTTCCAGCTCTATTTAACTCTTTTCCTGCTACAGCACCCACTGGGCTTAGGGAGCAGAGCCTAGCTGGGGTGGTGCGAGGCATTCTGATGGCTTCCTCCCACCCCACCACCCTCCCCATCACAGTCACACCAGACTTCTCATATCTCTGCCACCCTCTCTCTTTGGCAGCTGGTCAGAAATCACTGTTGGTGACTTTGCAGATGTTCTTTGAAAGACTTCAGTGAGTCGTGTTGCAAAAGGCTCTCTATTTCCTCTAACAATCATGCTCCACAAGACTAACATAATTTTCTGCTATGGAAACCGGTGTTCTGGTTTCAGGTTTTTTAGCTAGGATGCTCTGGTTTTCCAATCTGCTCCTTCCTGTGAGATGCCTTCACCCCTCTGGAGCACGCCTCTGAAAGGCAGCCTTCAAGCTGCAGCAGCATGACACCCTCTGTCACACTAAAAATGAAATACGTGAGTGGCGCCTCTCCAGATGGGAGAGTAACATCAGATATTGTGTTAAGAGGAACGATGCAGAAACTGAAGATTTTGCTACCTACTTCCTCTTGCCTCCTGGAGATCTCATAGATACTTCAGGCATCTTTCTATGCACTTATTGAGCTCCTCAGCTACCTCGACAGCTGCTCTTTGTCTCACACAGAGCAGTAACAGATCTCCACACCACAAAATGAGCTCATGCAACCACTCCTTTGCTGGCAGGTAAACCAGACAAATGTGTGAGATCCTGGCATGTGTCCACAGTGTATTGCATTTGCTGCAATTCCTGGTTGTTTCAAATTATCTACACCTCTTTTAAATCCCCTCAGGGATCGTGACTCTACCTCTTCCCTGGGCAGTTCCAATGCCTGACAACACTTTTGGTGAAGGTGTTTTTCCTAATATACAATCTAAACTGCCCCTGGCACAACCTGAGGCCCTTTGCTCCTGCCCCATCGCTTGTTGCTTGGGAGCAAGCAAATGCCCCAGAGCCTTTGGTGATGCTGGGACACCCTACTGGGGCGAAGTTTGTGTCCCTGCTGGAGACACGTGTCCTCTGCTTGGACAGGCATAGAGCAACCTCTTACAGCTCAGGGTGTCCTCACCCCTTGTTTGGCTCTATCTGACACTTGTCTGTAATTAGCACTAGGGTTTCAGATGATGAATGAACAGCTTTTTGTCCAAAGAGTCAGCAATGAGGACAGAGATACTACTGGGTTGTTTTTCAGCCCCAACTCTAAAGCTTGGCAAGGATAAAACTATTCATTGTTCATCAGCTAAGCTTCCCTTTAGGTTGGAGGACAGGCAGTGGCTTCTCTTCCCATTTTACACATGTGGACAGCATGCACTGCAAAAGGGAAAGGCAGAATTAGATCCCAAACCCATAAATTCCAGGCTTCAACTCCTAGACAGCTTTGCCAAGCATGGATAACAGGATAAGACCACCCTTTTAGAAGAACTGCTGGGAGAAACAGATTTATTTGGTTTCTTAAGATAAGGTTGTCAACATGTTAAATCAGCTTTCCTTCTTTTGAGTGGGGGCTATTAGAAAAAATGAGGTCAAAACAGAAGCGTCTCCCCTTCCCCTATTTCTCACTTACTATGCATTGGAATGGCATAGGAAAAAAACCCCCAGAGTTTAGTGTCTCCAGCCTGGAAAGCCTGGAAAGCTTTGCAGCAAGCCCAGCCCTGGCAGTGCCAGAGGAGATTCGGGCACCGTGTTTTTCCTGGGTCCATCCAGGCACACACACGGTTCTGCAGGAGCTCAGCAAAGTGTCTGGTTTCTGGGGTTTGAAATATTCTTCCCCTCCTGCCAAGGAAGAGAAGTAAACAACCCTTTGAAGGGGCTCTGAAACCCAAGTGGAGCGAGAGGGGGAATATTTGCTTTAAAGTACAATAATGTTTAGGTTACAGACCCTAATCCCCAAGCCCTGTCCCAGCAGGGTGTCTCAAGGAAAAGGGTTTTCGGAGCAGGGCTGGTTGCAAGTGTGATGCATGCAAAAGGCTCCCAGGGAAATGCTCTCACATTTTTTTGTGCAAAGATATTTTAAAAAGCAAGAGCGAGATGTCCTGGGTGGGATATACATCCTAACAGATGTGTAAAATCACTAAAGTTGACTCTAATACAATCTAAGCTGCAGTTTGGTGTATTAACGCTTTGTTTATCTTTAAGCACAGATGGATATTTTTGTTAGCATTACTTTGTTGATGCAGCTTCTAGAAAGGTTAGTCTGGAGGGCAGATGTCTATGTATAGACAAAGTGTATATGCTAGGGCAACTGATCAGAAAGGTTCAGCTTTCCTATGAAATTTCAACTAGAAAATTAAACCTTGTAAGCACAGGTAACTGGGATCTGCCATTCGCAGTCCACATGGCCAATGAGAATGAGTCACAAAAGCCCTTCCTCCACAACCCCATGCTTTGGGTTGGCTATCCTGGTCACCCTAGAGCTTTTCTGGGATTAACTCTCTGTCAGTGGTGTGAAAGGAGGGCTGGCAGTGAAATGGGGTACTGAAAGCGCTGCAGAGCCAGGGAAGAACGGTGGATACTGGCAGAGGGATGGGTGCCCAGGGTCTTGGGTTATTGGGACCTGTGATTTAGGGATGAACATAGCTGATGCATGGCCCTGTGGTGTGATGGGGCTGGGACTACACAGGGATGAAGGGACTTGGTTGAATGTTCACACTGGAAAGAAACAGTAGAACTGCTCTTAAATACAGGGCAAACTGGCTTTTTACACCCACTAATCTCTTCTGGAAATAGAACACAAAATAAAATGCGCTGAAGGCACTTGTATTAGATCCAGACCCAGATGACTTGCTTTGCCAAGCATGGATAGCAGACTCCAGACCCATTAGAGTCTGATGTGGCTGCTCATTAAATTAGATCCTCAACTAGGGATCGCTGCTAGTTTCCTCAGAGATTTCATTTTGCCTGTCTGAACAGATAACACCTGCTCCAATCAGAGCCATGGGAGACACCCTGAGCTTGGGGATCCTTTCTCCAAGTCCTGGGAAAAGCCTCCCGTGCTGGTGATGGAGGAGCACAATCCTGATTTTGGCTACTCTTAGTGTAGCTTTCTCCTCTGCAGTGTCCCTGGGATCTGGGAAATGCCACAGCACCACGACATCTTCCCCTGTAACCTGGGACAGGAGGCAGTAACTCAGTTACAAGGGAAGGAAGAAGTCTGAGCTCTGGTTGTGTCATTCCATTGTCTGAAGGAAAAGGCAGCTATCACCCATTCTCAAGAGATTTTCCATTTTCTTTTACTGAGAAAAAGGGGAAAGCAGTGAGGCCTGGAGGCAGGATAGCTCTGAAGGGATCTTCTGCTTTCTTTAACCTGCTAAAGGGGCTTTGAAATTTTCCCCACCTGAGGTGCTGCTTTAGCTCAGCAGTTATCAGAGCAACAACCGCTTGTACCTGAGGGGAAGCTGAGGGGAAGCCGAGGGGAAGCCAACTGCAGCCTTCCAGGCAGCTACAAATCCCTCAGCAACCAAGAGTAAAGTTGGGTCTGAGCTGAGCTAGAAAAGAAAAGGCACAAACCTCAGGAGCACACCAACAACCAAGCAAACAAACAATGGTGTTTGGCTCTTGAGAATAAATTATTGCCCCCTCCCCCTTCCTGATGCAGCTGCTTCCCAGACTGCGTGGCTGACTGGGTCTCCCTAAATCACCCAGCTCTGAAGCAAGGTCAAGCTCTTGCCTCTCCTTGCTCCTGGCTTGAGTTCACTGTAATAGGACCTGCTTTGGAGAACTGACTTGTTTCCAAGACAATACAACGATCATGGGACTTCAACCATCAGCTACATCATCCACAGATCTAAAGTGATTCAGGGATAAAAGTGTCCATTTTCTGGATATTTTCACTTCTCTGGTCCTCCTCTCCTGAAGGTCAACCTGTCAGTTATCCAACTCTTCCACTCCAAGAAGCAAAATTTCAAACCAAAGGGGTGCTCAGACACCCTAACTCCAGTTCCAGTGGCTTTCTGCCACAGCCCAATGCTTGGCAGGGCATAATGGGATGGGGGAGCCAGGACATAGGTGCTCTGATTGCTGCACCCTGGGGAGGCAATCTGGGATGCCTAGAGTCCTCCCTTTTTGGCAGCACAAATAGTGAGAAAGCAGAGGCCATAGAAGAAATCTCATTTAAGCTATTGCAAAGGTGCTGTTGCGACTTCGTAGCCCAGTCAGTGTTTGATTTCGGGGATTACACCGTTCGGTGATTCATGCAGAGCACGGGGCATCTCCGTCAGCTGCAGGTCATTGCTGGAGAGCTCAAACAGAGCTGACATCCACAACTGAGTCTGTTACTTTGTTTCCAAATTAAGTTAATTTGCACTTCAAGATAAGGCTCACTCAAGATTCTTGGTGTGCAGCCTGTCAGCAGGTTATTGCCCTGATTCAAAAACCATAGGAAAAATGGACAAAACCAGCCGACAGTGGAGGTTAGGAAATATGAGAGACTTAAACACAGAGGGGGAACCTTGGGTCCTGTCCTGTGAGGAGGAGGTCCCACAGCACACCTGGTATTGGTGTGGCTGATTCACAGACAGCCTCTGTCCAGAGGAGATGAGATGTACAGATACAGATTTACCCCATCACTTAAAATGTTATGCAAATCTCTCTCATTTAACTGGTCTGTCAGGAGCACAGAGACTGCTTTTCAGACATCACTCCCTGAAAGGCAAAGGCAGATTTGGTTTTTTTTAGTATCTCATTATACTGAGCATATTTTCTAATAGCTTTTCCTATCTTTGTATGATCTCTAGAGGCAGAGTTAGTACCTTTCCTTAGTAGGGTGTTTTGGTTTTGGTTATCTTCTTTGTCTTTCATAACTACCTCAAAGCAGGCTGGCTTGGTTTCTAAAGTCCCAGATTAGTCCCCTTCCCAAAATCCTCTGAAAAGTCTGGTGGTTAAGTGGAGGCAGGGTTATTTTCTTTCTCCCAAGGGAACATTTGTGGCATCATAATCCCTTTCACAGAAAAAGCAGAGCAATCTCACATATAGGAGCTACAAACAGAAGCACATTTCTGCTGTCTTACCATGACTTTCTCATTTTTCACTGTTTGTGACTAAACAAGACTGATTTTGAATACATGATCCAAAACCAGTGGCTGAAATCTCCATTCAGAATAAAAGAAAGAATCCTGATGTTTCTGGCTAGATATGAACCAGCTATAATGAAGGCAGAACTGCTCACCCAAGCCTGCAGACAGCCTGGACCCAGAGCTCACAGGAAGTTGAATGCCTCATTCATTTCAACTCTGAAGCCTAAAAATGGTATTTTAAGGAGTGATTTTATAGATAGTCAGCGTTAGTTGGACACATTGCAAACTGAAAGTAACTGCTGGCTGATGCAGGGAAGTGTGATAAAATGCTGAATCCTCCAGAAGACTCCAGTTTTACATGCCAGCCCTGGTGCAAAGCTAATTCTTTTGCACGTGCAAAGTGTCCCTGTATCACAAAAGTACATCCCTCCATTTGGAGGCAGAACTGTTCATTTTTGGGTACCTCCACTTCTTCTTCTGTTAATTTCCTACTGAACACCCCAAGCATGGGCAAGCATCACTATTTCACCAGATGAGGCTGTTTCCATAAGGGCGCATAATTGCATTCCCTTGTTCCTGACCACAGTCTCTGGCCGCCAACAGGTGGCAAATGAAGCCAGCATCACTCATATGTTTTGCATCCATTTGCATCCTCTCCTACAAAGCTCTTAAATATGAAACTGTCAAGCCTTGCTGGCACCTTTCAGGATAAATGATGCAAATCGGGGGCCATGTGAGGCAGTCTGTGCCCACTGCGCCATCTACAAGTGCCCTCAGCCTGAGGAATGTCTTTGCAAACATCTGTTGTGGTTTGAGGAGACACGGCAGAAGGGGGAGGAGGGAAAACCCTCCATAATGGATGATTTGGAAGTCTGGGGAAGCTCAGTGGGAGAGAAGAAGTAGGTTGGGGGAAATCAATGACAGAGAGGGAGAATATTTTGCCTGGCAGTCACTCATCACTCCAGCCAGGTGATTATTAATTGTCTCCATGCATTCACACAAGTTGTTAGTTTTCTGGCTAGCTGGGTCCTGTGCTTAGTCATCTTGGCATTTTTAAAGATGAATGAAGAATTACCCAGGATGAAGGGCCAGGAGCAAGAAAGATAAATAACACCAAGATGATTGTTGCCCATCTGTTATAGAATTTCATTAGTTTTGACAGCCTGTACATAAGCAATGAATGAATGCTAACTACACTTGCTTTGCATCTGCTTTCACTCATATTGCTTAGCTTGGAAAAAGAGCTGGCCAGACAAGCCTTGAGGATGAAAAGAGGTGCTGGATGATTCACTGGATCAGGATGATACTTAGAACAGGGCTAGCAAAGGGTTAAATTTATTAGGCTTACTTTGCCAAGGGCATTTTTCACTGGGCATCACTAGAAACAATAGATGTTGTTCTGTGGAGGTATCCCAGAGGATGATCCTCCTCACAGTCCTGCAGGAGAATGAAGGAGCTCAGACTGTCATCTCAAAGCCAGATCTTTTGCTGCGGTAACACTTCCCCCAGATTGAAAACATTGGGAAAATAAAGTCAGAGAGAAGGCAATCAGGATCCCAACCACATCCAGGTTTCATGATAGTGTGTTTCTATGTTCTCGGTACATGGAAGAGCAGCTGGCCTGAAGTGCTGGCCTTTATCATCTATGCTTTGGGTGAAAAGTAATAATAGATAGGTGAGACTTTACTGAAATATCCACCAGCCCCTGCTGTCAGAACTGCCCTTCATTTTGGGGCACAGAGGCAGATGAAACAAGTGAGGGTTCTCCCACCTGCAGCTGTATGTAAGAGCTGCTGCTATCCCTTGCATCTTTTAGGTCCTTAGTAATGAAATAAATATTACAATGTGCATAATAATGACATGGAATGGGATTTTTTGATCATATTAATTGCTGATCCTGTTGCAATTTTGATAAAAATCAGTGTTTCCCCAGTGCTTGGCTCAGCCTCTCCATGCACGTTTAAACAGATGTGACCTTGATGAGCATAGATATGGGGGGCTTGAGGAGAGCTTGCAAGACAAATGAATGTGCTCCAGCAGATTTATGAGAAGTTATTCCTCAGTGTAGAAAAGTCTATCTACTTTCACCTAACTGCTCCTCCAAATGTGACTCTTCCCGTGTACAAAACACAAGCAATCTGCAGAGCTAGTGACAATGTCAACAGGTCTTCAAGGAAAAATGTTTCCAGGGGGCCGGAGCAGAGATGCTGCAAAGTGGAAACAGAGATGTGATTCGTGCAGAATGAGGTGTCCTCATTCATTTATAGCAGTCTGCTTTCCCCATAAATGATATCCTGCTTGAGCAATGTGGGTTCTTTCTTTTAATCTGTCCCTGCATCAGAAGAGATCTTGCAACTGAGACTCTTTCATTTCATGTCACCTTCCATCCTGCCAAGAAAACCTGCAGGTTGAAAGGGGTGTCTGTAAACACTTGTTTACTGAAACGACAGGTAAACCAGCCCCGGAGTCATCCCCTCCCACAGCTCTGTGTTTCAATTCTTCCTACTCTTAGGCAGTAACATCAGGCTTTCACTACTTCCTGATGAAAGTAGTAACTAGAAACCCATGGACTGTGGGTATGTGTGAGACAGGAGGTCTGCTTGGGACCCACACCTCAAGGAACAGGGAATGGTGGTTGTCTGCCATAGCAAAAGTCCTTTGCTTCCTTGGTTATCTGAGAAGAGAGCAGAGGGATAAGTGGAAAGTAATTTATCAGACCTGCAGGGAAACAAAGCTCCTCAGGATTTCCTTGCAGTTGCAAAGACAGCAGCAATACATTCAAATGTGGTTAAATGACACACTCATTTTTCTCACTTAGGTCGTGGTTCTGGAAAACATCTTGGAAAAGAATTTCAGTATATGCTGCTGATGAAACCTGGGTGTGAACCCCATGCAGACTGGTGAAGCTCAAGCATGTGCTTTACACATAAGCATGGATCCACTCGAGTGCTGGCCTTATTAGGGCTGGTGTTTAAGTGGCTCCTTGAGCTAGAGCCTCCAGCTTTGAAAAGGCTCTTCTATTCTTTGTGTGCAATGCAGAGAGAGCTAATTAAATACTCACTTGTCTTCTATAGCACTGACCAGAACCACCTCAAGTGCCAGGGCAGCAGACATATGCAGGAAAATTGACTCTGATCATCCCTGGGGTCATTTAACTAAAACACACATTTCAGTGGAGCCAAGTGCTCAGTGGAGCCAAGTGCTTTTCAACTCCCACGGTGTCAAAACAATTAGCAGATCACAGCAGCACTGATTCACTGGTGCTCCAAGAAAAGCATCTGGCCACAATACGGAAATTTAACACAAGTGCTGAATAACCTCCTCCTCACACCGTGAGCAGCCTGCAGGACAGCACAGTTTGGATGGTTCTTATATCACAGGACAGCTTATGCAATTCAACTTAACCTTCTGAAAAGACATCACTGCAGAATCCCAATTACATCTTTATATCATAAACCTGCTTTCCATGCATTACCCCTGTTAGAATTCAGAGACTATAAAATATCCTGAGTTGAAAGGAACCTCAAGAGGATCATAGAATAAGATTTATTTAGCAAGTTGGGGATTTTGATTAAGATTAGATATTTGGATGAAATTCTCGCCTTTGAGGGAGCCCTGGCACAGATTGCCTAGATAAGCTGTGGCTGCCCCATCCCTGGAAGTGTTCACCACCAGGTTCGATGGGACTTGGACCAACCTGGAATAGTGGAAGGTGTCCCTGCCCATGCCAGTGGTTGGAATGAGGTGATCTTTAAGGTATCTTCCAACCCAAAACATTCTGTGATGTTTCTAAATCCAAGACCTTCTGTCCATTTGCTATCAGTTACATCCCTATCCCACCTTGACAATTCCAGAAAGTATAATTTGGTACTAAAGCAATTAGTACACTTGCTGCCTGGTGAATGAGATCATGATTGTCAAATTGGAAAAACACTATTAACACAATAATGAGCCTGATCATTTAAAAAGCACAGGCAGGGAAGCAGTCTCTGTGTGGATGGCAGGTAGATTTGAGACACATGCATCTGACATTATTGCATGGAAACAGAAAAAAAAAGGGGATGTGGATGATGCTTAGTGTTTTTTGAGGCTCCTTTGTCAGGGAAGACTACAAACCCTGATGGTAGGATGGCCAGTATGTTTCCAGTTAATGTGCTTGTCCCCTTCAGTGGAACTGCCATGGGTTCATCAAAGAGATCTAAGGACTGCAGTGCTGCTACACAGGGGAGTTACCCGAGTTCCCTGTGTTTCCAGCAAAAGGTGTCAGATGGGGTAGATGGCAGCACCAAATACACTCTGTATGGTTCTGTGGATACTATTCCCTCACAATGAAAACAAAAGGTATTTCATCTACTTTTGTGTAGGGTGTATTTCTTCTGATGGTCAAATTATGTTCTAGCATGGGTGGAGCAAACTCGGTGCACACCTTGCATCAGCTGCTGAGTGACTTGCTATGTTCCCATCTCCAAAGGGGATGAAAGGCTGCAAGTAACCTCAGTATCTCCCATCAAGCCACTTATGAAAAAGGCCAACTAGGGAGTATATCTTGTCAGATACATCCTAAAAAGCTGAGCTGCAATGCTTGCCTACCAGGAATAGGACACAGATGGATTTTCACTTGATTATAAAAGTCCCATTCAGTTAGAAACGGATTTCCTTAATCAAATGCATTTTTTACATACCTTCAGGCCTGGCTGGAAATGTTCTTTCTTATTTCATTATTGGCATTTATTAACACAGCTATTAGCTATATTAATGCAATCTCAGTGGTATTTTCATTGATTCCTAACAGACAGTTCTTGTGTATACCACATAGCAAATGTGACCAGAAGGAATTTGACACAAGCAACCCTTCCTTTGGGATCAATGTGGGATCCAAAACAAACCTCAAATGCTGGTGATCCCAGCATTGCTCTACAAGAAACCAGGCATCCTACAAATAAATACTGAATTGCAAATGTGTGGCTAGTTGAGAATAAATCTGCTTCACTGGAAATGGAAGAGAAAGCAGAGTTCAAGGCTGCTACTGAATTGGTGGCCAAATGCCAATACAATTCACTTTAGGGCAGTATAAAATAATTTATCTGACAGGCTGACCCTCTAGGCTGGGAAAATAAAGCCATATAACTATCCTCTAAGTCTCGCAACTGTGGTTCTGTGCCCTATTGAATGGCAGCCATCTCTCTCCATGGGCTATTCACTCATGCAGAGCCCTGAGGTGCAGGACCTCAGCAACACTTCCAAAATGCTACTGCTATTCAGTGTTGTTGGTGGGTTGTATTTCCACACCTCTTTCCTGCATACTTCCTAGACCTCCTCATTGACAGTCCTCAAGCTTCCTTGCTCACTTTATCCATTTACATATTTTGCTTCACTCAGATGCTTTTCAGACTGCTTTGGGTTTGGGTTTTTCGCTTCCTCCTCTCCACATTGTACCCTGCCCCACAGCAGCAGCATGTGCCCATTAGCTGCAGCTCACCAGCAGCAAATGAACTAGGCCATAAAACATGCATGGGGAGGAAAGTCATTACAAGATCATAGGCCAAAACATTTCAGATCTGGATTTTTTTTTAAAAAGCCACACATGCAAGCACTGCAGTGCTATCTTTGCATATAATTGCTATTTTTGTCCACTCCCTTGTCCTTGTGGTAGGACATCTGTTGTCTTATTGCTAACTGTCCTCCCATGGCTTTGGCATCTCTCAAGAGCATCCTGCATCATGCAGATGCTGCTGTCTCTGGTATCCTCTGTGATCCTTCCATGTTCCCTGAGTTTTGCACCAATCACTGGCACCAATCCGTCCTCCTTCAAGGCCTTTGTTTGACTTATTCATCATCAGTGCAATAAGGCGAAACCTTAGAGATGGTGCACGGTGTGCTGGAAAAAACACTGACATTGCAATTGGGACCCCTACCTACATATGGGCACTGGCTTGGGTACCCACAGTCTTGTATGACCCAGGTGAAGCATTTAATCTTTCCCTTCGAATAAATTTGTTAGCACATGGACACTGCACGTGTTCGTGAAGGGTCACTGAAGGGAAAGTGAGCTCGGGTTTTGCCAGTGCTCATCGTCAGGCCCTTTGCTACTTAGGCCTTCCTCTCTAAACTCCAAATAAAAAAATATTTGCATTAGTTTCTTTTGTATAAATTGTCCATTTTTAACATTAACATGGATGGACCTTCAAGCCTTGGTACAGTACCTTGCCCAAAGGTGCCATGTAGAGCTATTGAGGCAACTTCAACATGAGCAACACTGTTTTCTTCCATATCACCTTCTATGCAGACACCTTACATGTGTTTGAGGCATAAATTTGGGAGAAGAATTGGTATTTCCATGTTAGAGATCAGAAAATTTGGGGTGCTGGAAGGCATTTCCCCTGTATCAGACGTGAGGTGCCTGGGGCCATCAGAAATCGGACCAGAATCATTTACAGGACCACGAAATATTTCTTTACTGGGATGGTGGTGAAACCCTGGAACAGGTTCCCAGACAGCTGGTCAATGCTCTAAGCCTGGGAATGTTTAAGAGGCATTTGGATAAAACTGTCAGTAATATTCTTCAACTTTTGGCCAACCCGGAATGTTCAGGCTGCTGGATTTGATGAACACTGAATGTCCCTTCCAACTGAAACAGTTCTATTCTATTCTATTCTAGTCTAGTCTAGTCTAGTCTAGTCCGTTCTGTTCTGTTCCGTTCATTTCTTATTTCCTGACCTCCAAATCTTCCTTCTGTCTTGTGCAGCTGTGCCAGACAGTCCCAGTGTTATGTTATCCTGGCAGCAGAGTGTTGGTTTGTCTCTCATAGACCCTTTCAACTGATTTTTAGTTTTCCCTCTGAGCTGCTTTCTTTGAGGTCTGCTTTTGCCTTATCAAGTATTTAATTCCTACAGTGCCTTTCCCTCAAAATGTCTTGAACTGCCTCAGAGGGTACTCCAGGTGACACAGGAGCCAGTCTTGTTGTTTGGATGAGCTGGTGCCCACAGCAGAGTGACAGCAACTGTGAAGTGCCCCAATGCTCCAAATTTGCAGCTCCGTGGTGGCACATTGTTGTTGGTACCTGCAAGACAGGTACAGTGATGTTTGGGCACAAATCTCTCCTGAGCCTTTTGGAATCTGCACTTGAATAAATGCAGATCCTATCTTCCTTCCAACCCTCTCCCAGGCCAGGCCCTTGCCCCTTTGTTGATGCCCTGCCACATGCCGTTAATGCCCAGAGAATCCATTCCTATGCAGCTCCCTCGGCCTGCTGTTCTGATTTTATCATTACACCTCTGAAATACCCTCCAGGTTTTGACACTCTCACTCTTCTGTACAAGTCCCTTCTGCTTCTATTTCTACCTTTACAGCTGAAGGTTTTGCTGTTAATTTTTTGTGGGCACCAGGTCAGATTTATCCCTAACAGAAGGTGCCTGTTCCTGATATGTCCTTAGGGCTCCTCTGTGCCCTGTCTGTATTCAGGTCTTTGCTGCTTCCCAGAAGCGCAAATGTAACTGTGTTGGATCACACTGGAGTCTGTCTAGCCCTAGCATCCTGTCTGTCACTGAAGGCTTTGGAGCTGCAAGAAACCCCAAAAACCAACATTTATAGGCCAGCAACTCCCATCCCCCCGGTCTCGCCAGCAATAAGAACACATTCGGTGGCTCTGTCCCACCACACGGCTATTTTTGCTCTGCAGTTTGCACTGGCTCTAGTTCAATTTTAAATTCTAATCCTTGGATACTACAGATGCAGTACTTCTCTTTGAAAAGATTTACTACTAATCTCTCTGGTGTCTGTGACAGAGGATGGTTTCTCAGCATTACCTCAAATATTAAAATATTAATCAGGGAAGAATTTGGTATCTGGCAAAGGCTGTCTGCTAGCACTGGAGATGGACTTAATGATCTCTGTGCCTTTGCTACTGCAAAATGAATATCTTACACAGGAGAGATCAGACAGACCTGACACCTTTAATAAAGTATGGCCTCTATTTCTACAGATGTATTTAAAGTCATTTTAATAATTCAATGTTTTATGAAATAGCAAAGCTTTGAGTGAATCTATTTAGAATGGTCTCTAAGCACTGCAGTAGGGCTTTTTTTTGACCCAGCTCCCATTTGTAATGTGCTCACTCATTATATCATGTTTATATATATATATATATATATAATTTTTTCCACCCAGATGACTTTTTGAAATGAATGGCCATAAAAGGTGCATGGTTGATAGCATGACACACCAAGAGTTTGGAAATGGGCTGCCTGTGGGAATCTTAAATCTCCACTTATGAGCTGAAACAAACAGCCTGATTTTCCTGTACTCTTGGCATCAGTGATCCCAATGGGCCCCGTCTCTGCCAGGTGTCACCTTGTACTAGGACACAGCCACTGTGGGCACAGACATCTTTGAAGAGAGACTGGCCATCATCAGTCAGTGCTTGGTGACCACTCTCAGCCTGAGTCAGTACCCAAAATGGTCTATAGGAGAGCCTGGAGGCCTTGCCTGAGTATCTGTACTAGTTTCCCTGGTTAGGGATGAGGACAAAGCTGCTGTTATTGAAAACTCCGAACACTCCGTCTATTTGTACCCAGTATTCGAAGGGGGAAGGCAAGGCAAGGTAAACTCTTGTCTCCTTCTGGCATCTCCCTGCTGATCCTACAGTCAAGACATGCTTTTAGTGGCACTGGGCTTCCACTGATTCTGCTACCGTGTAATATATCAGTAAGGTGAATCCTGCCCCTTGGGGAACATTGGTACCCTGTTCTTGAACAGAATATAAGCATTTCAGCCACTCACGTAGAAAATTATGGCTCTGAAATGTCTCAACAAGCAAAGATGGGTCTGAAGCAGAGAAGCTGCTGAGACCAGCTGGCTGCTGAAGGCAACAGAGAAGCCCTCCTTGCCACAGGCATGATCAGCTCCAGATCAACACCTCCCTGTCCACAGGTCTCCATCATCTCCAGGCTGTGGCAGGAGAGCAGAGAGAGTGCTGGTGAGAAGGATGCTCACCCAAGCTCTCTGAGTTCACTGCAGGGAGGTCACAGCTTTTTAATTCAAGGGTTTTCCTTGTCACAGCTGGGGTCCTGGTACAGTTTTCTACTGCAGAAGTGGAAAGGCCCATGCTTTGGGGCAGGGAATAGGATGGGAAGCCTTTCCCTAGCAGGGATTAAGGATGGGGGAGGTAAGAGAGAGGTCCTCACCCAGGAGATGGTTTGACCTCTCCCTCGAGGCAGGGGCTGTGTTGTTCCCACAGCACAGAGCGGTCCTGCATGGACACCCAGGGCTCAGCTCCATGGGCTGGCCTCAGTGACAAAACACTGACTGTGTAGCTCCACTGTGTATCACCAGGGGCTGCCTGTCCTCAGCCCTGAATTAAACCCTCCTCACCCCTCTGCCCAAGCAATACTGGGCCAGGTGGACATCTGTGAATAACTATCTTTTAGTTAGTGGTTAGTTCTCAAAAAAGCCCTGTAAAAGCTCTGTGGCTTCAGCTGTGTTCCAAGAATTCAAATATTTCTTCAATACAATGTGCCCGAAAACCTACGTGAAGGATGGGGAATCTCCCATTTCCCTGCAGCAGGTTGGAACATGGGAGATTAAGCTAAGTTCCCACAACTGCCTGGTTACAATTTGAACTCTTTTCTCCCACAAAAGGACTTCAGGCAGACCATTTTTATGTGTTCAGGCAAGCTCCATCCATCCCATCAGTGGCATCTGTTCCACTTAGTGCAAACTATTTACCTGGCCACTGAGACAAGGGTCAAAAGGATGAGACTGACCCTGTGGGTCTCATGTTTTGGACTGTCCTGGGGAGGGGTTATACAGCACATGTTCCCCCTGACACACAGGACACATGAGTTAGGGCTGGTCACACCCCTTGTGAGCAGTCCCAACCCTCAACATGCTGGTAAACCAATTCTCTGTTTCCCACACTCCTTTGAAGATGGATTTGCATTTCACTTGCTTTTGTTACAGTGCCTAAAATGAGCTTTTGTTTTTCCTAGAGGAAGGTGAACAGAGCATTGCACAGCCACACATTTTTGGTAGATTGGCTGAGAAAAACAAGCTATGAACTCAGGCTTTGGTTACCTCCAGCCAAGAGCTTGGTTTTGAATGCTGGGAGCTGGAACTCTGCCTGTGTGTAGTTGTACAGGCATGTGGAGCACTGGGCTTCAGTCCTAGAAAGAAGTGATGTCCCCCTTGCATGCAAATTGGTCAAACCTTCAGTCTTTTTCCCCAAAAGAAGCATCGAATCACAGAATAGTTTGGGTTGGAAGGGAAAATAAAGATCATTTAGGTCCAAACTCTCTGTCATGGACAAGGACACCTTCCACTAGTCCAGGTTGCTCCAAGCCCTGTCTAACCTGGCCTTCAGACACTTTTAGGGATGGAGCAGCCACAGCTGCTCCGGGAAACCTCTGTCAGGGCCTCACCACCCTCCCAGGGAAGAACTTCCTATTAGTCATTTAAATTTCTCTTCTTTTAGTTTAAAACTGTTCCCCCTTGCCCTATCACTAAAGCACAAGTGACATCTGATCTGCAAACACAGATGACTTTTTTAAAAGAGCAGCTCCTGCCAGAAACACCACTCCTGTTTCTGTAGTTTGTTGCAACATCTTAGGATAAAAAGTATATATATTTATTTGCAGGTGAGCTTATAGAGAGCTGCTTTGTGTAGGCACAGCCTCGGTCTTTCAGGCCAGTTATGGCACAGTCCATGACTTGTAAACACCAGGGCAGTGGGTTAGCAGCTCTCTTCATAAAATGAGCTCAAAGTGTTTCCCTGTTGCTTTGCTTTTAATTTCCGCATTCAGAGGCTGGTGAGACCAAAGGCGACCTGCATATGGAAACTTTGAATTAAACTACTAATATAGAGTTGAGCCATTTCTGGTGGAGGTTTAAGTAGTCTGTGGAAGAAGTGATGAGTTGTGGGAGAGGAAGGCAGTGTTTGTCTGCAGCCCTGGAATTTGTCCATTCATCAGTCATCCCGGGACTTGTAGATGATCCAATTGCATATGAACAACACTGGCCATTCCTCACTAGAAATCAGTTGTAAAAAGTACTTTAAAAGAGCATTAATTCATCTTGTTTCTCCCCCCCCCCCCACCCCCGACTCCCCTTTTGCTGTGGATTTTTATTACCCCTAGTGAGAATTTTAGGGGAAATTGGTTTGGAATGACTGTTTTCCAGGAGAGGCAATTTCTTTTTTTCTGTTAGAAGTTCAGATCAGTCTTTTCAAAAATGAATGTCTAAAGTCAGGCTCCCAAACTCACAGCCTAATTTGCAAGTTGAACAACAAAAGGGTATCAAAGGAGCTCAGGAAGTCCAAATATCACCCAGCTCTTGATGTGCGTTGCCATGAACTCTGGAGTTCCCTGTTTTTATCACTCCAGCTTAGCCTCGACAATGCAATAAACCATTGATAAATGGCTCCAGCCGGATTTCCTGAATTTTCTTTGTGACATTGACTCTACTGCAGAGACAGTATATCAGGTTACCACTTGGGGTTGGTGCTGTTTTACTTTATCTTCCTTATGCACGTATAAATGGATACATCAATCCTAAGGAACTACGGGGTGTATTTGCAGGGAAATCTTTCACACACCTTCTCATCCCTGTGCAAATGACTGTGATGGGCTTTACATTGGTGGCTTTTCCACACTGCAGCTCTACTGACCTCAGCAAAAATGTCTTCTAATTTACATTATGGAGATCAGACCCAGCCTAAATTCACTGGCATTTTATGCCCCTATTAGTTGCTCATGCTCATCCAAGGGGACATGAATCCTCCTTGTAAACAAGGACCTCAGAGAACCACATACTCCCTACATAAGGAGATTGCATGTTCCTGGAGGTGCCAGCAAGGAGCACTTTCTGAGACTTCAGAATTCATATTTTTTATATTGGGCTGCAATGGAAGCTTTCCTAACACTTTGTATGGAAGTGAGAGCCATCTTCATCCCAGCCCACTCTACAGTGGGGAAGCAGGGAGAAGTCCCTCTCTGCCACACAGCACAAGAGTTTTCCAGCCAGGAGGCAGGACCCTTTATCTATCTCCCCTAGAAGCACCACCATAAAAAATTCTCACTCACAAAGGCATGGAAGAAATCAAATGTTGCACACAGTCACTGTCTCCCAGTGCTGGCTCCTGGCCATGGGCATTCATGTGGGGATGTGCCGTGTGAGACTGGGAGTGCTGCACAGGCATTTACCCATTGCTGGGAGGTCCTGAACCATTATTTACCATTCTTTGCTCCTGTTCATATTCAAAAACCTATGGCATTGTTTTGTTAAACAAATAGTTGCTGCTCCTCAAAGAAAATATTTAATTTTCTATAGCAAGTGTGTGCTTCCAACACGCCCAGCCCATCTGGTCACACATTCACATATTTGAACCCATTTTAACTCAGCTAAGAAACAATGTTCTGTTCCTTATGGAGCAGGTACTAATATTTTCTGGCTCTAGCTTGCAACTTATCTTTGCACAGTAAAGAGAAATTCAGCAGCTATCGGTTTGCTACTGGGATTTCTGAGCAGTCACAAGAGACCTTGACCTAATAGAAGGTCGTCACGCTGAAAGGCCATTTGTTTAGGAAGGGACAAAATAATTCAACAGGATGAGGAGTGGATCCAGAAGAGGAATCCAAAACTTTAGCAAACTGAAACCTTCCTGGCATTTCAGAAATTCACAAAGCAGAAACAAAAGGCTGAATCTGCTACCAGGGCTGGCAGAGGGCGAGGAGAGGCAGCTTGTGACATATGGTACCTGCACGTGGGCCGAAGGGCTAGGCCAGCCCCTCAGTGGCACAGGCCACCTTGCCTAAGGAGGATTAAAAAAGGCGATGCCATGAACTCAGCTCTGCGTGGGAGGCCAGTCATTAGAGATGATTTTGAACTCCTCCACAAACCCCTTCTTGCTTCACCTTGGTATATTGGGAAAAAGGTATTTTCCCTTCTGGCAATTTATGTGGAAATAGGAAAATACAGTAGCCCAGGAGCAGCAAAAAAACAGAGATGGTGGGGAAGTTGGATATAGCACAAATTTTTCTGGCAAGAAGGAGGAATGGATGCTGAAGCAAGCACGTGCCTTGCCAAGGAGGGGAGGTTTTCAGGAGATGGCAAGGGCAGCTGGATGAGTGACTGCTCCTGGAGCCATCATGAAGGTTTTCAGAAATATATCATGGGAACACAAAAGACAAGAGAGAAAGTAGCTCTGTCAATAAATAAGGAGAAAGATTAAATTAATGGTGACTCTGAAATGGCTGAGCAACAGAACTCTCTTTTTAAAAATCAGTTTTTAACAAGAAAAATAAGGGAAAGCAGTCCTGTGCAATGAGTTTGGAGCTCCCCTTCTGGGAGTCTGGTGAGCTGTGGCACCTAGCAGCTCTTTCTCTTAAAAAGTTAAAAGAAAGCTCTGACTAAACTCTTTATAGGACAAATCAGAAAGGTTTCTCTTCCCTACCCAGCTGTAGGGATCTGTTGTCCTGTTCTGATGTTGTTTTCTGAGTGTGCTTTGCACCCGTGCTTATGCAGGACAGTGATACTGCATTTGTACGCTGCAGGGGGGACCTCCAAGACCTTCTTTCATGGTAGGGCTCGTTTGCTCTTACACTTTGTTCCTCTTTGAAATCTTTCAGAAGCCCATCTGGGTCTCCTCCCTGAAACAGCAATTTCCATATTGCCCAGGGGAAATGGTGGGATCACCATCCCCGGAAGTGTTCAAAAGGCATATGGGCGTGGCACTTGGGAATATGGTTTAGTGGCATTTATGATGGTGCTAAAGTAATGGTTGGACTCGATCGTCAGATCTTTTCCAAGCTAAATGATTCTGTGACTATGGAAGCAATAGGCTGGATGGCCTTTAATTGGAATAGAAATTGTTCACTTCCCTGGAGATGCAGGTATTTCAGACTATCTCCTGAGTTGGGTAATTGAGAACTCCTTATCTTCACAATCCCCGTCTCTCCAGGTCTCATGGGCATGTTTGTGTTTGTGAAGCATGTCTTACACTGACCCTTGTACTCTGTATCCACCTCTAGACTAACACACATAGCTGGCAGGAGTGTATTCATGGCCTGAATTATTATTTCTTACAGGTTGAAGCCCACCATGATCTTCATGAGAATGATAACGATGGACCTTTGGAGCTTTCAGTGATGTACTGTGACAACACCACAGTCCGGGTGGCCAGGTCCATCCCGCCACCACTGCAAAGAGCAGAGTCAGACCCTCACTGGGGTCTCCTCTCTTACACCCCCTCCTTCAGTTTACAATGTCTGACTGATGTGAGCAGCCCCTGGAAAAACCTCACTGAGGATGGAGGAAACCTGTCTTCTGTGCTTGGGCTCCTGTGTTTTGTGCCTGAAGTCATTTAGTGTGAATTGTCCTTTTTCTGTGCCCTTGCTCCCCATCTGTAAAGGGGCGATAACAGACAGCATTTCCCTCTTCCCCTTGTTTTATCAGCTTGATTTTACTTATCTGTGGCCTGGGCTGTATCTTACATTGTTTATAGAGCACCTAATTCCATGTGATCTTGATCTTGGCTAGCAAGCTTAATTCAGCTAATATATAGTAAGAATAAAAAAAGCCCTGGCCAAAGCCAGAACATTCCATCCCCGACACAGCCCACAGACACCAGACTTGGATTTGCAGTGCATTTCATGAATACTGAAATGTATCTTAAAACACTGCCATGAAATAGACTGAAATAAGCTTAGAGGGTTGTTTTTTATTATTTAGGAAGGGGAAGTTTATGATAAAAAGCTGAATTTATAGAATAGTTTTAAAAGAGCATTTATGAGGATTTTAAAAATTTAAAAAGCTTCCTTAAAGCTGTAGTAATGAAGGTGCCTTAAGGAATCTGAGTTACGCAGTAGCCAAATTCAGGTCAGATTGCTAAAGTTGCTAATGTTAATGATGCAACTCCTTCAAGTTTCTTCATGTAACAAAATCAGGCTTAAACTTGACTTATTTTTGCAGAAATAGAAAAGAATTGGTCAGTAAAGACCAAAGGCAAACTGTTTGGATGGCATGGAAAATTATAAGGGTCTCCTGAAGGTGAATGTGTGAACCAAAAAGAGCTGGGCCACTACCACACAGAAATAAGTCATGTTGACCTGTTTCGAAAACAAAGAGTACCTTGACAACATGATGCAGGACTGGTCAATAAGTGGTGACGGCCAGAATGGTTTCACTCAGTCTCTATATTTGGTACAAATAAGTGGAAAATAGTTTTTCCTTTATAAAAACCTTTGATCCACCTCTGACCTGTGTGATTGCCCGCTGTGAAGTGTGACTGTCTCCTTCCTGTCTCTTTCTCAGAGGTTCAAATATGGCAACTCAGTGTTTATTAGTTCTTAAAACCAGGGTAATTACACATATGGGAAATGGTCTAACAGGCAGAGCACTGAGGGTTCTTCATGGTATTTTGGGTGAGTCTGAGCTTAACTTCCCTCTCTGTGTGACTGGGCTGATCACATTGAACTCAGAGCTCTGAGACAAATGTGCTATGTCAGTTTTTCTATTGCACAGTCACAGGTACCACAGCGATCCCTCCACAGAGACAGGTACCACATCATGTTGTGCTCACACAAATTCAGTTTTCAGCAGGCTCGTCTCTTTAATTTTAATGGACACTAAACCTGGTTGCATCCAGGCTCCATTTTTCTCCAAATGGCCAACAAACCTCTGAACATATTTTTTTATCTTTTCCATCATCTTTTTTCCTGCCATCTTCTTTTCCATCCTTTTCCATCTTCTTTTTCCTTTCCATTTGAAGGAATGGAAGATACTTTTGATATCTTCAGTAGCTTCCTATACCCCTGTGTACTTTTCAGCCCAAACACTCTGTTTTATGTTTCATGCTGCTCAGCACACAGGCTGGAAACCAATATGATGAAACCTTTGTGATTCCTTACACTAATGAGGTAGGGTCCATCACGTCCCTCCTTCCAGAATGTGGATAGTGAGTCACTTTGCGAAAACAGCTCTCAGGAAGCAATTTTGCAGGCTCTTGCTTTGTTTCAGTGGCACAGAAAACTACCATCCCCTTGTTCAGATGGGGATTTAGTGAGACCAGTTTAACAGAAAAAGGCCTGGACATTCCGTATTGCTTGTCATGGCACAAAACACAGCATTTTACACCTTATAAGAATCTTTAAATTATGGACTGGTAGACCAGGCAGGGAAGAAATGTCTACCTTGATCAGTGAATTAAAGCATTCAGCTGCATTTACTGTCTTACGTTTCTTTCCGCTAGGTCAGGCCAAGCAAAGCTGATGCTAATCAGTTGAGAGAACTGCAAATGTTTTGAAATGCTGTGGATTAGGGAAAGTACATCATTTGGGCAGACATGAAATATTGCACATAGATATAAACAAATATTGTGTCCAGCTCAGCCTCTGGATCCTCTCCAACATGCCAGAAATTCATCACAACCTGAATGGGGCAGTGTGTTAACAAATGCCTGGCAGACTGCGAAAACTTCCTGGGGGGTGCACATGCTGTACTTGACCAACTACTGTTGTTTGCCAAAATTAATCCTTGGAATATGCCAGCACTGAGTGGAGCCAGCCCAGGGAAAATAAAGCTGAATTTGACGTGTGCTAAGGCTTGTCTCTTTGGGGGTGTTCA
The DNA here is from genome assembly GCA_013400495.1 of Nicator chloris. Classification (NCBI taxonomy): domain Eukaryota; kingdom Metazoa; phylum Chordata; class Aves; order Passeriformes; family Pycnonotidae; genus Nicator; species Nicator chloris. The sequence continues at coordinate 46,255 of WAAE01015420.1, forward strand.
GGAGATGAGGGTGGGTGTGAGTCACATTGAGCTTGTTTCAATATTGATGTGATAGCTGCCAGCCCTAGGTGGAAGAGAGCTCTCACCCTGATCAGAAAAGCCTACATTGTTATCTGCAGAGCAGCAGCTACAATTCTGTGATAGCTAAAACGTGACTTTTAGAAACTGTTCTGAATTACTGAGGATCTGAAAATGGCTTCTCTGTAGGCTGTTTCTTTCATCTTTTGCTATTTTTAATAGCCCATTATGAACCATTTTGATATGTTCATAAATGTTATCCTTTCTCCAACTTCTTTGCTATGGTTGTCAGCTGCTGAGGCTAATATGAGCATGGTTAGTTGGGCTGGGATGTGAGAGCTTCAAAAAATGGCTGCTTGGCTGAATGATTTATAACAACTCTGCCCTAAACATCTGTAAACAAGGAGAATGTGTATTCTGCTTCTCTATGATGAGGAAATCCTCAGCCTCCTTTGTTTAAGCTGAGGAGGGTGTGCTGGATCTGGTTTGTCTCTCAGGATGATGTACCCCATGGGTTCCAGTTGGAGTCAGTAGTATCACCACATATTTTTGAGGGATGTGGACCCACTGCAGCAGCCAGAATTCCAAACAGGCAGCCTCTGAATGATGTTACTTGCCTGGCACATAAACACCCTTCCCTGTTGAGGGGTTTCTGCACAGTCTGACAACATCTCCATGAGACACTCTTCCATGGAGGCTCAAAGCCAGTGGTGAAGGTGCTCTACAACAACTGCTTCCTGGAGCAGGGCTGCTCAACCTGCACCCCTGCAGCCTCCCCTACGTGTTATTCCAACCACAGACTCTCCCTTTCCTGAGGACCTGGTGGGAACAGTCTGCAGGCAGATGAATTGTCCTGCGTATGACAGCCTTCTCCTGGAATCAGCTTGCTTAGGGGCTTGGATCTGCAGCCTGCGGACCAGAATCAGCTTGTACAGTTTGCAGTCAATAGGGCATGTATGGTATTTGTCTAGAAAAAAGGAATTTGCCATGTCTTGGATGTATTTTGTGACTGGAAACACAAGCAAGGCATTCATTTACTTTGCCCACGTAGCATCCCAGGCTGTAAGGTGCTGAGGAAGGACACAGATTACTGCTAAGAGTAGTAGGGCTGAGAGGTCTGTGATGCACCGCCTGTTACAAAATCTGGTCTGTTTCTCTTATGTGACATTTTTTTCCTCAGAAACTAAATTGATTCTCTCAAAAATCAGAAAATAGAAAATATTCCTCCTTTCACAGCAAGAAGAAACACTGGAGTTTCTCACTCCTCCCACAAGGACTCGTCTAGTTTTACATCCAGGCGCAGGAGGGAAACCAGACAGTCTTCCTCTCCCATCTTCCATTGAGGAAGGCTTTGTTCACCAGTGAGGTAGGTGTAAAGAAATTATTTGCAAGAAATTATTTCAGGCTTAAAGCCACTTCCCCAAAATAGTTAATGTGTGCATACTGAGCACTTCCTGAGCAGTTGCTGAGTATAGGAGATCAGTTATGCAAGCTGTTTCTTCAGTTTTAATCTGATTTCCTCTTTCTGCTCTTAATAAATCTTATTTTTATTAGATCTTCTGAGTCCTAAGCAGCTTGGGAACCTCACACAGATTTTCCAGGAAAAGAAAGACCTCTGTAAGAAGGCATGGGAAAAAAAAAAAAAAAAGAAAAAAAAGAAGAAGAAAGGGGTTCTGGAGATATCCAGGCAGTAGTTCTTAGCTGAGGAAGCACAGGACACAGGTCCTTTTCTTCAGAAAGTAATTTTAAGGGCAAAAGGCTTCTAGAAATAGTTATTGTTGACTCTGGCTGAGAACTTTAGGGATAAAAGGTATCCTTTCTTGTCAGAAGCAGCAACGTAAGGATGCGTTAAAAAGGGCTGGCTGATGTGATGGGACATTTAGTGGGTTAAGTTGCTCCTTGCTGGATCTGTGTGGCTGGTTGCTGCTGCCATAAAGGTTTTGCAATTTATTAGGAATGATTCCCCTCACACTGTCTTCAGTAGGGTTCATCCCCAGCCACCTTGCTGCTTACTCCCCATCACCAACATGTTTGTACCAGATTTGACATCAACTCCAAATCTGATTGCAGCTGAATCTACTCGGCAAAGCTTTACCTAAGGAAAGGCTGGAAGTTTTTCACTTGAAGGGAGCAATTATAGCTCATAGTCCATTGCAGGGGGCAAACAAGAAACACAGGACTTGCCAAAAAATTACATCCCCCAGGGTCAGCACAAGGCCACCTTGGACCGCTCAGAAGAGGCAGAAGTTTTTAGCTTCTGCTGATTTCCTATGGTATATTTGAACTCTACTTTGGGAAAGAAATCAGTCTGGCATACCACTTCACAACGACAACTGAGCACTGATCTACCAGAAGTAGTACTTCACTTGTTCTTGGAGGCTTTAACTACTCCGAAACACTGGAATCAGGATGGTGGGAAGGTTTGGGGGTTTTGATGTTTTTGATGTTTGTTTGTTTTTTACATGTTAATTTCCACAGAGTTATTTGCTGAGGGTGAGTGTTAATAACATGGGAGTGGCATGTTTCAAGTTCTTGGTTCATATCAGTAGATTTTGCTCCTGGTTGTGAAGTTTCTTTATTGAAGACCAAACTTTATACAATACCCAGAATCACACAAGGGTTCGGGTTGGAAGGGACTCATTTAAAGTCACTGGGTTTAAAGCTCATCTCATTTCATCCCCTGCCGTGGGCAGAGACACCTTCCACTAGACCAGATTGCTCCAAGCCCTGTCCAACCTGGCCTTGGGTACTTCCTATGCTTCAATACTGGATTTATGTAAAAGCATCAGTGCATCTCAATGCTGAATTGTAGAAAATCCCCAAAAACCCCAAATCCATGGCAGTGCAAGTGACTCAAAGAACTACTTAACTGATCATCAGGATCACTGGGAGTCCCTCAGCGACAGAAGCTACAACAAGCCCTGACTCAAGATCTCAGGAGGGGTGTAACTGAAGTGTTGAGCAGAGATCATTGGCTCAATCTAGATGCCTTAAGCAGTCAATCAACTTTCTATCATTAGAGTTTGGCCTGGTCTTTAATACCTCCTTAGCTCTTTGTATCTGTAATTTCTGTGTTTCTGATATGTCCTAATGTAATAAATGGACTCGGATGCGTTTCCAGGCTGGGGGCGTGGGGAGCCCCATGCCTGGAGCGCGCTGTCCCCCTGACTCCCGCGGTGCCTGTGCCCCGTTCTCTCGGCTCCCCCGTGGCCCTGGCGGGGTGAATGGCGGGCTCATAGCCCGGCGGCTGCGCGGGGGCCGCCGGGGGCAGGAGGCGGTGGCGGTCTGACCCCGGACCCTGCTCCGCGCTTAGCCCACGGAGCCGAGCCCGGCGTTGCCGCCGGAGGTGCTGGCCGCCGGCCCCGGCTTTCCCCCCTGCAGCTCTCAGCCGGGGCTNGGGTGGCCTGGCGCCGGTGCAGGAGTGGCCTGGCAGAGCCGGCCGGCGCAGCCCGGCGGGACAGACAGGGACCGCGGGGGACGGCGCGGCCCCAGTGCGGGAACTGAGCGGGCAGATTCCATACTGGGGCAGTGTTGACCGGCGTGACTTCGGCAGGACGGACACGGATGTGTCGGGCGGCCCCCTCCCCCTTCCCCGTCTCTGTGCAGCTGGATGGGCAAAGCCGCCCCGGGGGAAGACAATGCATAGAACATGGCCGGGCTAGTCGAAGGAACTGATCCACCCCTGATGTAAATGAAGAGACCCGATGCATCATGGGGCAGTTTTTAGAAGGGAAGGACGGTGTTTTAACCGTAGATAGAACAATTTAAGTGGCTTAAATTACACATTATGGGCAGGGGGAACGCAAACTTCAACCCCTAGCCTCAGTTTAAACACTCGCCATGACTTGGGACAAGGAACCGAGCTTGGGCAAAGCCAGAATTACTGGAGAAATAAGACGGGTGGGGGGCGTGAGGCTCTGCCTCACTGTACCACCAGTGGTTAGTGGAAGGTACTGCAGCTCATCCACCAGGCTCGTGCGAACAACGGAGCTCCTGCACCAGAGACCTCCACCAAGATCCTGGACCGCAGGACTCTTCGACGGAGAACTGGGTTTTCAGACTGCCTCGGCGAGCTTCCCACGCTGCTTATTTTTAATAAAGAGCTGAATCTTTAATAAAGGCATCGAGCCATAATTTATTCATAACACTAATGCCCTTCACTTTGGACAACATTTCTTGCTTCACGTCCTGGGCCCCCAAAATCAAACACAGTTGGGCTTTGCCAACTAATTGCTCTAAGCTCCAGCTTCCCCTGTGGTGGATTACTAAACTAAACACCAGTCACCAGTTTTGAAATTATCTGCAAAGGTTACCACAATAACAGCAGGATGCCATCTTATTTATTTTGCACTTGGCTTTCAGAGTTCCCTATCTGAAAGTACATCAAGTCTCTGTGGAGCTCCAACATCAATCAACAACATTCTGTGAAATAAGAAAAATATAATATTGTTACAAGTAGGTCTTTAAAGCATTTTCTGACAACAAATAAATCTTACAAGAAGCCTTGCTGGTGTTATGTGTGAGATTTTGACATTAAAGTATAATAACAGTTCGCCATCTCCACAAATTTGTCTTTTTGTGTATCAAACTATTGCTTTCTGCTGCTGAGATCTAATTCAGCCCCACCAATCAGATTTATGATAGTGCTAACAGGAAAAGGGATCATATAAAGCTGTTAATATGTGCTGTATAATTAACATGAATGGCAGGTGTGTGGTTAAATGCCCCTTGCATCACCCTGAGAACAAACCTGAAGGTGCAACCTTTATAACCAAGGGAAGCACCACAGATGCCGTGCTTGGCATCTATCATCTATCATCTATCTAGCAAAATGTTAGAGATGCTTCAGGAATTGTTCTGACCCACAATGGTGACCTTGGAGCCCCATAAGAAGAAATGAACCTCCGGCAACCCCACCCCTGGGTCCTGTGACAGAGGTGAAGGGCTTTTATGAGCTAGATGGTGGGATCCAAGTGGGGAGGGTGCTGGGAGCTCCCTGCAAGATCCATGCTCCCCTTCTGTACTCCGTAGTTCCTGGTGCTTTCTGGAGTATTTTGTGGGGCCAGCTCCTGTGGAATCAGTGCTGTGCAGAGCCAAACCCTCAGTAATGAGATCCAAAGCCTGTGGAGCCCTTTTGGGCTTGAATACAACTCTGACATTTGGATACTTGCGTCCACTAAAAATCCTAAGATTACTTATTTTCTCTCTAGGAGTAGCTTTAGTGGTTCAACCTAAATGGTTATGTGACATTTTGTGTGCCCTAAATCCTCATTATTTTCTCATAAGGAGGTATTGCTCTGTCTCAATGTCCACGGATAACATTTTCTTTAATTAGAAAAGTAGTGTTATGTCCCCTCTCTTCAGGGGTGCAATTTATTGCCCAAGTGAAAAGCAATGAAAATCATTAAACTTTAAATCTCAGCCCTGACACTGAACACTCAACTACCTCAACCTTTTGCTCTCTGACCCAAACTGCCCTAAAACCAACCAACCATTCCAGCCCTCTGTGCAACCGTTGTGTGTGTTTGCTATGTGATGTTTGTTTTATTTTTGCAGGTGTAAATTTGAGGGCAGGAAAAAGGGCAAAAAGTAGAGGTGCAAGCAGGCACTGCAAAGTGATATATGCTTGGTGATGAGAACTCAGAGGAGAACCGGATATTAACTGAAAGAAATGTGAAGTCCTAATTTCTCTCCAGCTCCTCAAATGGAGAGTGGAAATAAATGCTTTGAAGTAGGATAGTTTCAGTGAATTAGAGTGAGTGTTTTCATTTTATCTTCCTAATAGTGATTTAAGATGTCTTTTGCATGAATTTAAGCACTATAAAGACATGAAATCCTGGGAGGAAGACGGTTTTGAGGAATATCTCCATGAAAAAATATGGAGAATTACTTTCAAAAGCATTTAAGTGACTTATAGCCTACATCTTCTGAACTTAAATTCTTAAGAGAAAATAATTTAAAGATGCCTGGGGGTTCAATTATGCCTTACAGGTGAGGCAGTCCTAACCATTCCCTTCACTTTTTGTTCAGACTTTGGTCCAAGGCCCTTCCTCTGTGCCCTGCTTTAGCTTTCAACCTATCAGTGCCTGTGCAGGGCCAGTTCAAACAGTGTAACCAGCAAAATTAGCAATTTCTCCCTTTCAGGTCAGTAAGTTGAATCAACTTAGCAAAGGATCCAGCCATCCCCAGAACATGTATGAGGGCAGGATGAGGTGACAGCTGCAACAATGTGGCTCCCTGAAATGCGTATTTTTACCCAAGGAGTATAGAAACCAAACTTGCAGTTTCAAAAATGACTTTAGAAACTAAACACAGATTTTTTTTTTTAAATTTATTGTTTGTTTATTTTTCCCAAGCATTTGGCTCTTTAAAGCTCAGATCCTTTTGGGAATGAGACTCCATAGAATTATATAATTGATTCATTTTTTATTAGCTCTCCCTTGACTGTTTTACAGGGATTTTGCAATGTCCCAATGCACTCCTGGTCACCCTCTTGCTGTGCCAGACACTACATCCTGGCCACAGCTCTATCCTGGGGATGAGCCTGGGGATGCAGCAGAGAAAACAGCCCCAGTGCCTGGCAGAGGTTGTGAGGATGCTCCAGGCAGGGGTCTGGGCACTTCCTCATGGGAAAGGTAACCCAGGTGTCACACCTGGCCCCAGCTCCCACTTGAATGCTTTCCCTTTTTCCTGTACCCCAAAAATGACACCCCGGTTCTTCCCTCAGGGTCACTGGTTGGTTCACTGGGAGGGAAACTGCTCCGGCACTTGCTCTGAAGGAACAATCTCACCCTCATCTCCCTCCAAGAACGGTTGTTCTTTGCCATAACAACTTTTTATAATAAAAAGTCCTTATTTCCGTTTAGTTTTTGAAACTTTTTGTTTCACTGTTTTTTTCTCCATGGAAAAGGTGTGCTGACCACATAGACTGTATAACGGTCATTTACATTTTTATCTCAGTGTTGATGATTCATCTCATGTTTTGGACTTACACAACTGATCTTGTTTGCACATCCAAATTTTCTTCCTCATTATCTGGAGTGCTGTGTGTAGCTCTGGGCTCCTCAGTAGCAGAAAGACAAACTACTGGAAAGGGTTCAGTGGAGGCCACAAAGATGATGAGGGGTCTAGAGCATCTGCATATGAGGAGAGACTGTGGGTGCTGAGCCTGTTTAGTTTGGGGAAGACTGAGGAGGGATCTCATTAATGCATATAAGTATCTCCAAGGATGCCAAGAGGATGGTGCCAGACTCTTCTCAGTGGTGTGCAGTGACAGGACAAGGAGCAATAGCCATGAACCAAAACACATGAAATTCCACCTCGGTATGGATAAGAACTTTCCATGGTGGGTGGCCAGGGCACTGGAACAGCTGCCCAGGGAGGGCATGGAGTCTGTCCCTCTGGAGACATTTCAGTCCCACCTGGCTGTGCCCCTGTGTCACCTGCTCTGGGGGATCCCTGCTTGGCAGGGGAGGTTGGGACGGGTGATCTCCAGAGGTCCCTTCCAACACAAACCATTCTGTGATTCTGTTTAGCTCGTTTATTTTGCACTGGCAGAGAGGTGAAAAGCCTTTTGACTCTTTCCACGCCGCTTCTATATACTGGCCTGGGGAATTTCAAATTTCGGTATAAAAAACTCTCAGTGGCTCGGGGCACGGCCACCCCTCGCGGGACAGCCCGGGCACAGCTCCTCTCGGCACGACCGCCCCCCTCGTCGGGGACAGCCCCGGCATGGCCGCTCCGCCTCCGCCGAAGGCCGACCCGGAAAGCGTTTGGAGGTCGCGCCGGGAAGATGGCGGCGCCCAGGCGGTGAGGGGAGAGCGGCGCTGCAGCCGCGGCCATGAGCGCCGCCCGCCGCTGCTGCCCGTCCCGGGCGCTCGCAGGTACCGCGGAGCCGTAGGGCGGGAGGGCCGGTGTGCGGGCAGGGCCGGGCAGGGCCGGGGCTGCTCCGTGGAGCGGTCCCCGGAGCCTGCACGGCCACGCGTGTGCGGGGCGTCCCCGTGTGCCACACTGCGCTGTGTCCTCCACACGTGTTTGACTTTGGTGCTGTCCTAAGCTGCTTCCTCTCAGCGCTGCTTTCGCAGGATAACCTTGTCGATAGTGTATGTAGTAGTGGGACAATGCTCTATTCTACCATACTCCATCACCAAGGCTGCCTGAGCTCAAGCAGCGTTTGGACAACGTCCTCAAGGTCAGGGTGGGTTTGTTGGGGTGTCCTGTGGAGGGCCAGGAATTGAATTTGCTGATCTTTGTGGGTCTTTTCCACCTCAGGATATTCTGTGAAAACGCGTCTTATTGGAGCTCAGGAATTTGGAAGAAACAGCCAAAATTTTTGGGACATGGCTACAGTTCAGTTCTGAGCCCCTCGGGATAAGAAAGAAAAGGAGGGGTTTGAATGTGTCCAGGGAAGGGAACGTAGCTGGGGAAGAGTCTGGAGCACCAGAAGCAGCTGAGGGAGCCGGGGGGGGCTCAGCTTGAAGAAAAAGAGGCTCAGGGGAACTTCCATTTTCCACAACTCCCTGACAGGAGGGTGCATCCAGGTGGGGGTCGGGCTCTCCTCCCAGGAATAAGGGACGGGATAAGAGGAAGCAGACACAAGTTTTGCCAGGGATATTAGGCAAAATTTGTTCACTGAAGGGGTGGTCAGGCACTGGCACAAGCTGCTCAGGGCAGTGATGGAGTCACCATCCCTGTAAGGGTTCAGAAAACGTGGATGTAGTGGTTAGGGGCATGGTTCAGTGGTGGACCTGGCAGTGCTGGGTTAATGTTCAGACTTGATCTTAAAGGTATTTTCCATCTTTAATGATTCCATGATTCTACACTGTCAGGTCTTTCACCTGGAGCAGCAAACATTTTCCCTCACCTGACCCTGGTTTCCATTTATTGGGGTGTCCTGTATCACAGGTGACAACAGGCACTGTAGTCTTAATTAGAAGCAAACTCAGTGGCAGAGAAGAAACTGGAATCTACTGTTATCTTTTTTCTTGTTCTCCTTTAAATAGGATTATTTGTTTGGCGTCTGAGGAGCACTGGCGAACCGCAGATGGCGTGCCGGTTTGTGCACCTTTACCATGTGGCCAACAACAGGTTGATTACCTTTCAGTACTTTAACTTTCTTAAACGAATGGTAAGTCAAGGAGTGTATTTATCGTGTGTTTCTTATTCATCCCATCTGATAAGTCAAAATAGAGATTAGATGATAAAAGTAATGTTTTTCTTATCAGCCAAAGTCAGGCAATTCTAAGTGTTTCCATTTTTCACTAAATCAGAGTAAGGCACTTGGTATCCTAAAACATCTGAGACTGGAGGAAAACTTTTGTAGCAACGACAGTGCCTTGTGCTGCAAAGTCTCCTCTGCTTGACAGGAAGTTTCTGTGCCCTTGAAATAGGGCACTCATCTCCTGTTGAGAAGCATGACATAAAATTATTAAAAAAACATTATTTATAAAAATGTGATAAAGTCACATCTTGTCTAGCAGTCATACAAGTGGTAGATGGAACTCACTTGTGGAGATGCTGTGTTCTGAGTTAATCAGTTTATTTGAGTCAAAATTCCTGAGCTCATTAAGTTAATGGGTTCCATTTACAGTGTGCTGTTAGTTTTAGGTATTAAAAGAGCTGTAATTATCATTCAAACCCTTGAAATTGCATCTTCTTCTTTGACCAGTCATATCATATGTAAGTGGATGATAGTAATTTTTTTAAAATTGTGCTACTGATTTGAACTGTATTCACATTGCTCTTTCAGAATTGCAGACCACTCTTCCTCATTGTGATTATTACTGTGTACTTGAAATCAGGATTGGTTGAAAGTTCTGTCTTTCTATGCTTCTGGTGCTTGAAATATATAGAATATTTTGGGGAAGAAATTATGAAGGAGAATCTAAACGGTCTTTTTCTTATTCTATGTTTATTCTGTGAGCTCTAAAAGAGCAAACAACTCTCCTAATTTTTTGTTCAATATATGTTCCTTTGAAATTAGTTGTCTAATTAATTAAAAAAAAGACTAATGGGGGAGATGATTTTATATCATAGGTGGTAGATTGTATTTTTGACATATTTTGAATTTTTTCATTTCTTAAATGTGCACAAGTTTAGTACTTATATTTGGAAACTGAAGTTATATGGGCATTTGTATATTTCTCTGTTTAAAGGTGGATTTTTTTTTTTTTTTGGTCAAAGGTTGGACTTAATCTTGGAGGTCATTCCAACCTTTATTATTCTTTGGAATTGATTAGTTGTATTGATTAGTGTCAAGTTGTATTACTTAGTGGTTTTGAATATGAACAAAGACTTTGCTGTTGTAGCTATGGGGGAGGAAGTAAACTTATTCAAATGTAATTCTTCAGGCTTACATAAACATTATTGATTCAGCTGAGAGCTGAGAGCTGTAAAGCTGCTTTTTCTGAAGCCAGCTTCGGAAGCCTTTCTGTGTGTAAAGTAAGTGTCTGAAATTTAGACTAACTCAGTTGTGTCATGGAAATAATTCTCCTAACAAGAATAAAATAGCAAGAATAGTGTTGGTGTTAATAAAGTGAAATGGACAGAAATATCTTGATCTATTTGTTTTAACATTTCTCATTGTATTTAGTATGTAACACAGTGCAACAAAGACCTCAGCCAACAAGCCAAACCCAAGTCCGATTCAATTGTGTCTCCTTTTCATGAGCTTCCGCAATTGGATCAGGAAAAAAAGGTTGTACACAAAATTAGCCCAGTTTCACCTGTTCATCAGTCGGGGTCTGAGACATCAAGCAGAAATGAGTTGAGAGAAATGAAATCAGCAGCAGAAACTGAAGACTCAGTCGTACCGGTGGGAGCCGAATCCAAAGAAGACAGACAATGGAAAGAAATGAAGCTACAGCTGGATGATTTACCAGGAATTTTGGCACGCTTGTCCAAAATCAAGCTTACAGGTATTACTGGTCATTTTTTTCTCACTTCTCTGCATTCTGCTTGATAGCAGAATTCTTTGGGATCTTACTGGTATTGTTTAGGTTTGCATGTGATGATTCTGATTTCACTGATGGTAAATTGGATCAATTTCATCAAGTATGTGCTAGGAAAATTGTTTTAAGGAAGCATTTAGTAGTTTTTCCATTCAATTTGTTTAAAAACAATGAGAGGAGCTTGCATCCTGGTGTCAGCTAGTTTCTGGGACATACGCAAGCGTTAGTAGAGAGACTATGGTGAAACTGGGTAAGGAAGTGAATTTACAAATAATATGCTCAGTATTTGAAGTTGTCTTGCTTAAGTTTACCAGTGTTCTCTCTTATTTACGTGCCTTTCACTGTAGTACTGCTGGTTGTGAAATTAGCACTAGAAGTCCCAATATAAGATAATCCAAATAGTTTCCTGTATTAGAAAGGAAAATGTTTGAGTTTGACCAATTGAATTTTATAAAAGAAGATCTGATTTACTTTTCAGTCAGTGATAGTTTTGTCTCTTCAAACCAGCAATTTGTTATGCAAATGCCTTGCAGCCTTAAGTACATTTTGTCTTGTTCAAGTAATAATACTTAATGACTGTAAGTTATTCCTTTGCCTATAGGAGCAACTATAAATTATCCCTTTGCCAATAGGTAGTGCTATGTATACTTTTATTTCTAAGGAAGCTTTCATGATCTGACTAAAGCCTTACATCTTGTCTATGATATAAAGTCCAAGAACAGAAATGTAATTTCCTAAGTCCTTGCCTGGGTGCTTTCCAGTGGGTCAAGTGAAGTCCTGATAACAAGACCATTCTTTGTCATAAAAATTTGTTTTTCAGGACATAATGAATGTCCTGAATGCAGTTTACTTTCAAAAACTTTTTTGTCTTGCAATATATAAGTTTTCATTGTTTGTTTTTCTGTGGAAAAATCTTGCTGACCACATAGAGTGTATAATGGTAATTTACATTTTCATTTCAGTGTTGATGATACATCTTGTGTTTTTGATTTGGCACAGCTGATCTTGTTTGCACATCCCAATTTTCTTCCTCATTGTTTTTAGAAAGCCTGAGGGCATTTATTTTGTGCTGGTAAAGAGTTTGATAAGGTGAAAAAATATTTTGATATTTACTATGTCACTAACATATTAGACTTGGAAATTTTAAACTCAGGTTATATAAAACTCTCATTAGCACATTCAGCAGTTATCAGTATTATTTGCAGCAACTTTGTGGTACATACAGCCTCAATTATTGCCTCATCTTTCTTTCTCTATTATACAGGTTTTGCCTTTTTCTCACCCCTGCTGTTCAGTTTTAGCAATATTTTGCTTCTCTTGGGCTCACCATGTGTAACTTGGAAGTGGGGTGTGAACAATTAGCTCTTCTGGCATATTTTCGTTGAGGTGATTTTATTGAAGTTTCTGTTATGTGAAATTGAATGCTGTGCTAGCTGTTGAAGTAGAACTAAACTAAAAAATTCACTAGATCCAGAAATGAAAATTTACAACGCTGTGATTAAGGGACCAGAGAGAGGGAGAGAAAAAATTGACTATTGTTGAAGCACTTGAAATTTTTTTTTGTTTGGTGATGAGTAAGCTCAGTGCTCGTACCACATGTCAGTGTTACTGGTGCTCCTAGAAATGGGAGTTTCAACAACTTCAGCAAGATGTGAGTGTCATTTTCAAGAGAAAACAATTTATTGTGATACTTTTTTATGTGGCCTCAGAGTTGCTGCAAAACTCTTAAGCAGTTCCTGGTAGCCTCTTTTACCTAGGCAAGCACCACTCTGGATTTAAAATAATGTATAGAAGGCAAAGGTTAAGAAATTTCATTCCCTTCAGGACTGTTGTTTTCTGTGACAGTGCCTTTTGAGGTGTAAGCTTGACTGCTAATTTCTGAAGAGCTGTACAATTTTTAATCCAGCTTGCAAGCCTGTTGTGAAAGGGACTGTGATTTTAGGTTATCTCTGTCCCTGCTGTACCTGGAAGAGTTCTTGATCCAAGGTAAGTGTGGTAAACTTTACCTATTGAGAAGGTATAGAGAGATACAGAAAAAAACCCTCTTTTCTTGTTGTGATCTTCATGTGTTTGGTGTGCAGATTTTTTGGAAGTGGAAAATGTAAAAGAGTAAGTTGTATGAAGAGGACTTTGTAGGAGGGGAGTTCTGTTGTTGGTCTTTGTTGGTCATGGGATAGTGTAGGAGATAAGCAGGAGTAACACTGTGTGCAACGTGGAACAAGGAAATTTTTTTTCAACTTGTGTAATCATTTAGACAAATTATATACTTTGTAAAGACTATGGTGTTGTAGTTCTTTGATTTTATTTTTTTAAAGTTCTCTGAGGTCAGTTTTTAAGTTGCAAGTGTCATACAACTCAGTTCCTTTTGCCTGTGAAGTTCTGATAGATCTCATATTCTGTGTGGTTTTTTTGGCAGACACTTTATTTATACTTTTTGGAATATGAAATAACAAAAAAACAAACTCTGTGTGATGCTAAAATGGGACTTCCTTATGCTCAGTTCATTTCTTGCTGCTGCTGGAAGGAGATTTTTTGTTTGTAGTATGAACTGTACTTCACCTTGGAAAGGAAATGAGTTTTGCTATTTCCATACCCTCCTGCTTCGTGTGAACGGCAGCTTTTGTGACTCTGCCATTAGAAATTCTGCCTTAAAAACAGGAATAGATTTTTGTTTATATTATTTTGCCATAGAAGACAATTAGGAAACTTGTAATTAAATGTCACATAATCTACCTTTTTGGGTTCAATTTCCATCTATTCCCATCTCTGTGGTGTTTTATGTTGGCTGCTCTCTGAACAGCTGTATCCTACCATCCAGACACTTGGCAAGCTAATGCATCTGTCTGATAGGTTTTCAGAATTATAAATGCATTGTTTTCAACTTGATCTTAAAGTTGATGTGTAACTGAAAATAGGAGAGTGACAAGGGAAGGTATGGGAACAGGAGGAAATTCTAGTGATTTATAATGCCCACACGCTCTAGGAATTTCAGGTTGTCTCATCTTCTTAAATTTAACTTCAAGTTTAGATTTAAGTAATGTTTTCTCTAAGGATTACAGATGAAAACTCAGATGACCTGTATGTAAAACCACAGGAAAATCAAAGTTCAGTTTTTAGTTTGGGCAAAATGATGAAAACATGATATGAAAAATGACAAGTATTGCCTTAGATAGCACTCTAGGGTTTGTGACCATTTCCTTGTTGTTGCTCCTGTAGCATGTTGGTCTTTCTATGTGGACAAGCAGCTAAATTGGAACAGGCTGTCCCATCCGTGGAAGTGTTCAAGGCCAAGTTTGATGGGGCTTGGAGCAACCTGGGATAGTGGAAGGTGTCCCTGCCCGTGGCAGGGGTTGGGAGTAGATGATCTTCAAGGTCCCTTGCAACCCAAATCATTCAGTGATTCTATGATGTGTCTTTAAGAAAAGACTGAACATGGCACTCAGTGCTCTAGTCTGATTGACAAGGTGGAGATCAGTCAAAGGTTGGACTTGATGATTTTGGAGGTCTTCTCCAACCTCCTTGAATCTGTGATTTCATAGCACCTGTCTGAGAAGTGGATCAACATGGGTGGACAAATATGCTAATTTCTGAGCATTTCAGTTTTGAAGACTAAACTAGAATTTCTTTTTCATATGTCTTGTTATCAGAAAATAATTCTGTTGTGTGTACTAGGAAACAGATGGAATTTATTGGATGTATTATTTCTGTATGGATTTGTGTCTGTGGAATAGTGATCCTCTAACACAAGTGTGCTGAACCTGAAATCAGAAGCCTGAGATGATTGTGAACATCCTGCTTCATGTCTTGTCTGTTGTGTATCATGGTGACATGAAGATGATGGAGATCCGGTTTTGCATAATGGCTCTTGACTCTTACCAAACTGCAGCAATGACTAGAAAAGGGGCCTGTGTTGTGTTTGTAGGCTGAAAGTCTGGTAACAGCTGCTATAGTAAAAAAATATATTTGCTTTAGTGGAGTTCCCAGTTGATTCTGAAATAATAGCATTTATTCTTTAAATGGTAACTTTGATATAGCCAGAAACTTTGACACAGATTTATTGATTGTTATTGTTCTGATTATTGCTAGTCTACATTTATTAACAGTTCTAAAAATATTTTGTATACTTGTCAAAGTAGTTCTTCTTTTGTGATTATTAAACCAATTGCTATTATCCCATCAAAGAAACTAAAGCTGAATAGTAGTAGCTTTGTGGTATTTGATTTTCCATGCTACAAGAAAAACAAATGAAATAAAAATAAACTATTATTACAGTTCATTTTTAGCAAAATATTTTTGAATTGTTTGATGGTAAGAAGAGATTATCTGCTCTGTTTGTAATATTGCACTTGAATTTTGCATGATTTGGTGCAGACTTGTGTCAAGTCATTGTCCCAAATTTAAGTTTGCTTCCGGAGCTTAGCCTTTATTAGTGTACAGGATCTGTATCAAAACTTTGATATGCCCAAACAAACCTGGGTTTACAAAGGACATGTTGGTCAGGTGGGTAGCACTAAATACTGCTGCTACAGTTGGCTTTCCAGAAACCAAAGTATGAAAACTCAGAAAGGAATATTTCTTCAGCTTTTGGGAAACTACTTTCCTTTAAGGGCTATGTAAACCTTTGCAGTAAAGCAGAGATATTTTCTTTTAAAAAAAATACAAATGCATTTGCTTTTCTCCTTCTTGTGTGCTGATATATTACCAGTACAGGAGTAGAAGGGACTTCTAGAGCAGGATTGATTTGCTTTGGCTTTCTGCCCTTTTATTTTGGCTTGGCTACTTTTTAATAGTAGGTAAACAAAATATGGCATAGAGATTCATGTGCTATAAATACAAAGGATTTATAAAGGCAGAGCACATTGTGATGAAGTGGAAAAGGAATGTAAAGAACACACTAAACTTTTGGACTGTATTTTTATGCCAGAAACATTATAATTCACTCTTTGTCACCAATCCATTAGTATTTTCTTTTTCATGTACATTGATGTGGGAGACAAATGTCCCCTGTTAATTCTTGTTAAAGCTAAAAATGTTTAAAAGACTGAAAATAAGGCTTAGGCTGAGATCATAAGTTTAAATCTTGGCTTCTTTTTGAAGCATGTGTATAATGCCAGTTCCCATCAACAAGTCTTAAAAAGATCGGTTCTGTCTATTATGCAATAAGGTGAAGTTAATTTGGCCCCTAATGCACTAAACTAATGGGGATTAAAAAACAAACAGAGTCAATGACCTCATTCTCTTGATGTGATCTCAATTAAATATACTTTTCCCCCATGAGGGAAGTTGAAGAGTAAATTATTGCTTCCACAGTTAAAGAAAATAAACTTCCCAATCCAAAGGGACCATTTTCCTATTTGCTGCTAATGTGTTGTATTGGAATATCTGGGTGATGAGGGAAGCAGAGGATGCCTTGTGTGCAAACCCTGCCCAAACAAGAAAAAATACCTGCTTTAATGGGATATGCGAAAGGATGTACTGCAGCCTTTTTTAATGAGATCCTGATAAGTCATGCTGAAATGACTGCCTAAAATTAATCTGGAGAAATCAATGGGGACTTTAATTAGTGCTGTAACTGTACAGTGTTAGAATTTCTTTGGGGTCAGGGTAGTGGTAATGTTACACTGCCTCTTTGCCAATCCATTCCACCTTTCTTCTCCAGTAAATGAGTTGGTGTTTTCCCATAATAAATTGGTGTAAAGTGCTCTCTAAGATAAGTTTTAATTAAATTCTTGTCTAGAAGTGAGAGTGTGATTTATTATGCAAAAAAAAAAAAAGAATGTAACCACTCTTGGAAATGCAAATGCCACTGTTCACTGTCATTTTTAGTGCATTTTTTGAATTCTTTCAGTTGTACCAATGCATTTCATGTTTTCTTGTGCATTCCTAAGGAGGATTCAAAAGTTTGGAAACTAACATGGTGTTGTATTTATATAATAAATAAGATCTAGTCTTTCAAAATGATCAGTACCTTAATGTTCCTTTGTCTGGGGAGGCAGCAGAATCTGTGGCTCTTTCAGAGCTGCTCAGAAGGGTGAAGTTCTGTCATAGATTCACTGTATTGTAGAATTAGCCTGTGAATCTGTAAAAAGGCTAAATAATTAATACTTATTGTAATTTGCATGTTATTATAATAATATTCAGCCATCAATGGATTTTAATACTTAGAGAAAAGTTTTGATGAGCAGCAAGTTTTCTCCATTGTGTTTTCAGGATTAAATCCTAAGGTTCTTGTGCAGGCACAGTTCTTGAAATGAGCACTTTGCATGTGCATACTTACTGGCAGGTCTCTGCTGTGACATTTAGGTTTTCGTCTCGAGGAGTGCTGCTTAATAGATAATCCAGGTATTTTTGGTCAGCAAAGATTATTTATTTATCATTTAACTTCAAAGGAAAAGGAGACTTCGTAGGAATCAGGAAGATAAGAACATTTTGATGCTTTGATTTAAGATAGCTGAGGTCTGAAACATGTAACTACGTCAGAATATCATTTAAATACCTTCTGTTTAATAACCAGTGATTTCAGATTGTAAGGTTCAAGGTCATGAGCAAAATGTTCCATAAGTGTGCTGACTGTTATAGTATAAGAAATTTGTCGTGTCATACTATTTCTTGCCAAAAATGAGGTTTTTGAGATCTATTATTTGGCTAATTACAGTATTAGGATTGAAACTTGGGTAATTTTATTTTAAGCGTGTGATTTGCAGTACTGTACTAAAGTTACAGTTTTGCATGACAAAACTGAAACGGATTTTTATGAACCCACTCAAATTTTGAGATCATTAAGTGTCGTTGGGTCTCTGTGATGATGTGATTGTACTTCCAGCCCAAAGTGGGCATGTCAGATAGGAGCAATAGGGAACAGAGATTGTGCAGTGAAATTACTGTAGCTACGTGCCTCAAGTCTCTCTTTGACTGTGCACTGCTTAAATTTCTGCTATAATTTGATATGAAGTATATATCTCAGTATGGGATTTTTTTTCTTACTGTTTTTCTTCTGCATTAGACTTTGCAGTGCTGTGTGAGTTACTGGAACAAATATTTGTCCTGTGCCTGTTGTCTGGGGCAGTTTTGTCGTGTATCAAATCCCTAAAATAGGGACTACAGAGACACAAGTTGTATCCTCATATCTTCTGCTAATGTGCTGCTGCTTTTGGGTTTCTTATTTCTTCTCTGGCAGTTCTCCTTCTCTTTTTTGATTTCTTTATGTAGAGTGTTCGTATTAATTGTACCCAGTTCCTGGAGCCACTGTGAACCATAAAAATAGCAAAAAGTTAACCTGCACAAGAGTTCTTTCAGGGTTTGAAAGCCGTAACTCTGGTGTTATGTACAAAAATGGTTTCTTGTTGATGCTTTGAACTGTGCTCTCATGTGTGTTGCAGCTCTGGTCGTCAGCACCACGTCCGCTGGCTTTGCCATGGCCCCAGTCCCTTTTGAGCTTGCCTGTTTCCTGCTCGCCTCCCTCGGAACTGGCCTGGCATCCTGTGCTGCCAACTCCATCAACCAGGTCAGTCCATCTCTTCATCTGTACAGCAAACTGGTGTCGTCCTGGCTTCTGAAATGCTGCCAGGAGTGTGACTGGGTGGCTGGGAGTGCCTGCAGTGCCTTCAGCTGCTGCCTGAGCTCTGAGCTGCTAAAACTGACGCCGTAACAGGAACGTATGCCTGAGAATTCAAGTGGAGTTGCTAGGCACAGTGTGTTTATATCCAATGGAATTGATGAGGTTTTAAGCCTCCCAATAATAATGTGTATCTTGGTAATACCCAAGCCTGGGTGCCTGGAAATGACAGGAAGAACTGGATAATTGGAGTGTAAGAATAGCCAGTGGGGCTCCAGCTTTATGGACTGGATTCTTCTTTGTGTTATTGCATGACCTTGTTGGATCTGTCTTAAGAGTGGCTCAGATCCACTTAAAACACCTCTAGTGGGACTTCAGTGGGATTTTGTCCAGGCCGGGATCATGGTCTCTCTTGCACATCTGCAGAACATACTGAGAACCTCCATTGTATGGAGGTTGTTCCATGCCAGAGATGTTCTGGGTGCCTGAACTTGGGCTTCCCTGCATGTGTCAACATGCCTGTGGAGCTTGATGCTGATCTTGGCTCTCATGCACTCAGTTGTGAGGCACAGTGGCTCTTGGGCTCTCCCTACCTCCCAAAGGAAAGCCTAACTAGTGAACAGGTAATAACAGTTGTGGGTGCTGAATGGAGTTTCAAAGTGTAGTAGCCGTGGTCACTTTCAGTTGTAAATGTGGCCTGGAAAAAGGAGCAGCAGCAGTACCACCTTTGACAGCACTTCACGGTTTCAGCAATCACTTGTGAGTCCTGGGACTTCAGTAGTGGAGGTTTCCTGTGATCCACACCCTGGAGTCAGCTTGGTTGAGTTGGGCTCTTTGATGTTTACACCTTGTAACACCTCAGTTGTAGGTACGTGATGTGTTTTTTGGGATTGCACCCATTAGCACCTATTTTGCTCAGCCTGAAGTAAGTATTTACTGTTTTTACAGGTTTATTTCACTGAGCTTAAAACTGGGGCAGGCAGCTAACTGTTTTCTCTGCAAAATGGGAAGAATGATGCATGATTTTTAATTGCTTGGAAATGTTTAGGTAGCCTGCCTAACTTGGAAACGCATAGCCTTGAAAAATAATTTTAAGTAAGTCACGCTATTTTCTGAAGAATACATTTAGTTATCATGTACGTATTTTTCACACAAAGCCTGGATAGAAATGCTGTCATAATTAAGGTGAAGTTTTGGTGGGTTTTGATACAATTTTAGATGTACCCTTTTTTCCTCCCTTTTTTCCTTTACTACCTTTTTAATATTAAAAATAAAATTTATGGGTTATCCTTTGAAATATTCACTGTCATATGTACCTTCACTTTTGATGTAGATACTACTAACAGAATTAATGACTGCTTATTTAGAGACTCCTGTTCAACTTGTCTTGAGATTTTGCTAGGTCTTCGGAGAGGTGACGTTCACACACAACTAACTGGTTTTCTTTCCCTTCAGCTTCCATATATTGCTCATCTTATGTTGTCCCAAAAGTGGACACTTTTTAAACTCTTGGAAGCCATTTTTAAACTCTGGAATTACTCAGGAGTATAGAAGTTCTGTGCTGTAGTTTGGAGTTGGACACTTGAGATAGGAAAAGGCAGTTAGGAGTGCAGAAACTTCGTGCTGGGGCTCATAATTCACCCTTTACTCACTGCCAGTTACTCCAGCCTCATGGTGTGTCAAACTGCCTTTCACAATTTCAGCTGAACACTTTAAATTTTCACACTCGCTCGTATTGAGCCACTTGCCTGTGTAGACAGACCTTGAAGGCAGATTACTCCCACCAAAAAAAATATAAAGGAGCAGAGTTTGTAAGGAAGCAAAAGGAAAGAGCTGTGGTTGGTGATCTGTTGTTTATCAATGGATCCTTTCAGTCACTGAGTGTTCTTTTCCCAGTATTAGTGTGTCTGAATTGGGTGGGAATTTAATTTTCCATACATACTTAAAGCTTGGGTAATCCATCTTGACCGTTGGGAAGGAGTACGTTTGACTTGGAACTTCCTTTATTGCTACTTTGCTCTGTCCATTGCTCCCCATACGCATCCACTTCTCTGGCAGCTCATGACTCATGTTTCCCCTGTTGCTCCTTGCTATCCCTTAAGGACCTTTTTATATGATAACTGTCCTTCTGCTTCCCATATTGCTATAAATCTGTACATCTTTAAGGGCAACTCATTTTTCCCACTCCTCGTTTCCCTGATAAATCTGTGTGCACAATTTACAGTCCCCTCATATGTCGTGGGAAGGTGAAGTGTGAATTGTGTAAGATTCTTCCCTGTGATTTAGGACAGGATGTGAGGAGCCTGGTCCTGTGAAAATGTAATGAAGATTCTGTAAAATTCCTGGAAGTATTGATAGAAACTTGTAACTGGTCAGGTTCTGAGATTTGAGGGGTTTTTCCCTTTTTTTTTCCCCTTCTCTCAACTACTTGATTTTAGCAATCTGGTAGGAGCTGAGATGGTTTTACCTGCAGTGAATTCAGCTGAATTAACTATTTAAGTTAAGTGCTGGGGTGGGAGGCAGGCCTGTGCTAAGTCTTACACAGACACCAAAACATATTTTATTTCTTTACAAAGTTGGTCTGAAACACTCTTCTAATTATCACTTTCTCCTTGTTTTCAGATGGTTGTATGTGATACTTTAAACTTATTTTTTTCCTGGCTGCAAGACCCAGAAAGTTACAAAAATGTGCTTAAGTGGAGATTCTTGCCCCACTTTCACTGTTTCTAACAAGAAAGCAATAAAAAAACGTGGTGCGAATTGACAAATTTGTATTTTTTCATTGTTTATAGAAGTACAGTCTGGATATTTATCCAGGTGTGTGTTTGGGAAAATGTTTCACAATCCACAAATTCTAAATTTTAGCAGTGCTTTCCAAGGCAAATAGAACACATTTTGATGGTGATTCTGTGAAATTGGACAATGATTTTTAAGGAGCTTGTGACTTACCTGTTTTGTGACTTGAGAGTGAAAAAGTCTTATTGAAAAATACAGACGAAAAATACAAAAGGAAGGTGTGGTGCCTGCAAGGTCATTCTAGAAATATGTTTAGAAAATGTCAAGGAAAGTATCTTAGAATAATGTATGTCAGACAGAAGTTTTAGAGAAGCAGACTCAGGCTGGTGGAAAATGTTATGAATTCTGGGGATCTGGATAAATATCAGAGGGTCCTTGGGTTTTCCTGTGGAGTGTGTTGGGTCTGTGGGCTATGAGGGAGGAAACTCCTATGGGAAGGTGCCAGAGAACAGATAGTGTTTTATTTCTCTTGTCCTCCACCAGTGTTTCTGCCTCTGCCTCACTCCTTCCTATCACAATACTTCAGAGTTGTACCTCACACCTAATCCAGCATTGCAGTGGCTCCCAGAGACAGAGCTCCCTGGTTCTCTTCCACATCATCCAACACCACGTTATGTCCTCCGGCCCTTAGGATTTGTACTACAACATGTCACCACTTCTCAGTCCCACCTGCTAAAACGGCTTTCGTCTTTTTTTCCCTCTCCTTCTAACAGCATTCTTTCTTTTTTTCATCATTGAAGTAACTTAAAGTTATTTTGGACAGGTGTTCTTTATTGGTATTCTGTCTTTTGAAAATAGCCATTGCTTTACAGTGGGTTTTAATATAAAAAAAAAAAAATCACTTAATGCGTTTACCAAAGACTGGATTGAGCCACGTTGTGTCTGTAACATTACTAAGCTAGCCAAAACCTCCAGAAAATTTCATAAGAGTGGATCAGTCTTATTAATTGCAGCATGGTAAGGAAATGGAAATATATTCTGGGGTTTCGTTTTGTAAACACTGCATGTTAATCTTGCATCAAACAAATAAATGCTTTAGTGTTGTTCCTTACAAGTTACAAATAAATGAGGTAAACCCTTGGTTTTTTGATTAGGGAAGACTAATTTTGTAACTTCTTTTTTCCCATACGCCAGGCTCTCATAGGAATGGAGTGGGAGAAAATTAAGTTAGTTAGTAATCTTTTGCATTTTCATAGCTCTGGTTTTTGATGATTTTTGAAAGCTCACTCAAGCTTCAAGGAGTGGATGTTTACATTTATATTAGAGGGAAAACATGTCATTTTTGAGACTTCTAAGATAGTCACCTCTGATTTATGGAGAAGGAGATAAAACATGAAGAGATGTTTACGACACAATACATGGCATTAAAATGTTCAAGGAATCACATGCACATTTTATATGTCAAGTACATTCTTTTGTAACTGCAGCATGGTTAAAAAGTGGGAGAGAACTATAAAGATGAAAGCAGGATGTTTAAAGTGGTTTGAATTTAGTAACCGAGAGATAAAATGATGTGCTTGGGTTTGACTGATGATACCTTGACAAGGAAGTACACTGGGCCGAATGTCTTAGCTGAAGTTGGAGAGCTGAAAATGAGGAAGTCCGTAAATATGTTAAGCAGCATGAGAGAACAAATTAAGTTAAAATTCCTGTCCCTTCAGGGTCTGATCTGATGGCTGTGTTTTGCTCCTAAAGTCTCATCTTCTCCTGACAGTGGTGATTCCTTAGAAGTGTAGCTGTAAGGAGTGGGAGGGATGGGTTACTGTTAAAATAATGGACTGAAATTTGGGATTAGAGTTCAGTTCTCAGCCCAGGGAACCTGTACATAATCTTTGGTGTAGGACAAACTGTGAAGGTCATTTGGATGCTGCACAAGGCTGAATAAAGTAAAAATAGAGCAGCCTTTCCTCCAGTTGTCCATCCACTTACTGGATTATCCTCATTGAAAAAAAGTCTGTCTTCTTTTATCTGCTCCAAATCTATTGTCTTTTGAGTTTTGAAAGCATCACCTCTTGTACTGTCACAACAGGCTGTGCTAAAAAAGTCTGTCCTCATCTTACAAGCCTTCTTTAAGCATTGAAAGGCTTCAATGAGCCTTCTCCAGGTGAACACCTCCAGCTTTCCTAGCCTGTCTCCAGAGCAGAGGTGCTCCAGCCCTCGGAGCATCTCCATGGCCTCCTCTGGACTCGTGCCAGCAGCAGCTCCACATCCTTCGTGTACTGGGACCCCAGACCTGGAGACAGCTCGGCAAGTGGTGTTCCACCTGAGCAGAGCAGAAGGGCTGAATCCCCCCTGCACCTAATAGCACCTTTCCCCTCCTGCCTCTGGAACGATCCCACTTGCAGGCACTTACCCTTTTCCTGGGAATGGCGAATGTCAATCAGCTTAGTCAGGCCACATTCCCACATTTCCAGTTGCTCATTTGGGATTCACACCTGATGCATCTGTCTCTCTCTGAAGTCCCTTTGTTTTGACTGAACTGATTGCCTGCAGCAGCCACCTGGTCTTTCATCTGCCCCCCCTCTCCATTCCTGACAGTGATCAAACAACTGGCAGGAGGGGTTATTAAAACCTGGCGTTGAACTCCACACTTCAGGACTGTCAGTGGCAGAGGCAGCCTGGGATGTAATTTACAGGGGATAATAAATATAAGAAAAGTGCAACACTGGAAGTCTATCTTGTTCTCTAAACTGTGTTGATATATGCTGCTTTGATATTTAGCTGCTAGGCAGCCTTCATTAGTGGTCATTGAAGATCATAATTTAGAGCTCCAACAGATGATTCATAATTGCAACAGCTGGATCAAGTTAACATGGTGGAATTGTTGATATGGCGTAGTACTAGCTCAGCTTGTAAGGATATATTTCATGAGCAGGGAGAATGATGAGCACTAATGAGAACCAACCTCTGAAGGACTGATAAATTTTAAATGCAAAGATTATTTTTGCAAAGCATGAATCATTTGACCCACAACTGAAGCTTAATAAAGGGTCTTGGAAAAATGCTATAAGTTAATGCGTATCATTGTTGAAAGAAATTCTCTTTGCTTGCGTGCATACTCATTGTGTGAGTATGGTAGGCAAAGAGCCTTAGGGGTGGATGGATTCACATGATCCTTAGGGACTTAGACCCCAGCCACCACTGTGATGTTCAGCAAAGACAATGAAAATGAGTGTAATGACACCTTTGTTACTACTTTCCCACCCTCTGTGGCTCTCACTACTAGCATAAAGCTTCAGATTCTAGGGGAATTAAAGTCAAAATGTTTTGATTTGATTCTTACTCTTGTGTTGCATCTCACATATATTCAAATCCAACAATGACATAAACAGTGTATAACAAAATGAATTTAATGTTGTGCCCCCTTTTTTATGGATCATCCTGCTTCCTGATTTGATAAAGACAGTTTTCTGTGGATGCACAAAGCAAGTATGTGCCATTGTTAACTGGGCAGACTCGCCTTCTCTCCCTGGTTGCGTTGTTGATGAGCAGCTTATTTCCTAAATGAACACCAAGGTGGTAGGGTGGTAAAGGGGAATTTTTGGAAATGTCAGTGTGGGGACTACAGTCCCCTTTGTCCTGCCGGGACAGAGCAAGGGAAATGGCCTTGTGGTCCTCTGTTTTCTTTTCATCCGCACAGGTGTTGGTGATAGACATGGGCTGTGAGTGATCAGATTCTTGTTATTCTGAAATACCAGTGTGATGGACAGGAGCGTTCGGGTGGCAACTTCAGAAGCCCCCTAACTTCTGTGCATACAGAGCTCCTCAAGATGATGCGTTTGGATGCAACAGGAAGGTTTGTCTCATTAGCACCACACAGGTTCTGTGGAAATACTGGGTGCAAGCAGGGTAGGGGGTAAGAAAGAAATAATTTACCAAGTGATGAATCGTCATAAATACTTCAGTGATGTGGGGTTTCCTTTAGATCCAATGCCAGATTTCCCCTGGAAACCCTGATCACGGGCAGAACAAAGGAATTTCAAAGGGCTGAAATGAGGGAATGTGAAGAGAGGACTAGACGAAAGGGAAAACCTAGTACTTATTAAGATTTATCTGGCCTTTTGATCCATAGGAGTATTGCCTTTCTAAGCTTAGAAGAGTGAAAATAACTATTCTTTTCTGCCGGTCTTTAAGTACATGTTTTGACATTTTCAAATAGCTCAGAATTCCTTCAGCAGTGCAAGTATTAAATTCTAACCTTATTAGATAAGTAGTGAAATGTCACTTTCCTTTTGTAATTTAAATGGTACCATACTCAATGTGTTGATTGCCTTGAATTAGACTCCTGACAGTTTCAGAAACAGCAATACAGGACCTTGTGTACTGTTCTGTATGAAATATAGCAACAGTGTGGCGAAGTACACCTCTGAAGGGTTAAGGAAAATTATTTCCTTGTTCCCTGAAACAGCCTACCAATACCATTTATTTGGGGAGTAGCTCATTGAAACACAAATCCAGAGCATTCTTTCAGTTTCTTTCTTTCGAATTACTTCTTGTTGAGTTCTCTTCAAATTTCCATTGTTAAAAAATACTACATAAATACCACGAGTTGAGATTCTACTTTGTCATTCTAGCATTGGAAAGGATTTCTGTGTAGTAAAACCAAGTGAAAGTCCTCTTGCTTTAATTTTCCATGACTGTTGTCTCTGTTAGATAAAGTTTCATTCTGCTTTGGCTTTTGACTTTGTTCCACACTCTGATTGTCAGCTGCCTGTGAAGAGTTGACCTGCCTAGGAGAGAGATCATCATGCTTTGCTGCAAGCCTGGGCTGGAGCAAGCACTCAAATGCTCTTGTTTGTATGAAGTTCTTGTTTGTATGAAGCCTTTGTATAAAGGCTGCAAGAAGCTCAGTTACCTTGTGCGGCTTTTGACTTATTTTTTCCAAAGCTGCAAGGCTTTACAGGAGGGTGTAGTACAATGTTGGCTTTTCTGACCTGATCTGCCACAGCTTGGGACAGGCAGGTGTCCCAAGGGAATCATCCCTTTCTCTCCTGTAGCTTCTAATAGAGACAAGGAAGAGGAGGTATCTCTAGGATATGAGAAAAGGTACAGGGAGGGTCTTGGCAAACCTTTTCCTAGGAAAGAGTGAAAGAGCAAATGGTAGGAGTGTTCCCACTGAAAAGGGCAAGGATCTTTCTTGTGCAGTTGCTGGAACTGCTGGAATTGCAATGTTAAAGAAATGAAACTCTTGTTTTCTGAGGATCTTACATGTGAGGGAACTCAAAGTGAGCATTTCAGTTTTCTTTAGGGGTCTGATATATACGTGGGTAAATGTCTCTGTAGCCCATGCAGTAATCACGGAATCATAGATTCCTAGAATATCCTGAAGGTCTTCTATTGGAAGGGACCCATCGGGATCATGGAGTTGTATAAAGGTGTATTGGTTTTGCACAGCCTGATTTTTGGTAGCTGGGGGGCCACAGAGGTGGCTTCAGTGAGAGGCTGCTGGAAGCTTCCACCATGTCTGGCAGGGCCAATCCCTGGTGGCTCTCAAGATGGACATGCTTCTGGCCAAGGCTGGGCCAGTTAGGGATGGCAGTAACTCCTCTGTGATAACATATTTAGGAAGAAAATCAAAACAAAGTGGGGCACAGATTTTATTCTAGCCAGGGAAGAGGGGGAGGTGAGAACAGGTGAGGGGAACAACGTGGAGACACCAAGGTCAGTGGAGAAGGAGGGGGAGGAAGTGCTTTAGTCGCTGGAGCCAAGGTTCCTCTGCAGGAAGTGGTGAAGATCATGGTGAAGCAGCTGTGCCCTTGCAGCCCGTGGGGATGCAGAGATCCACCCACAGCCCAGGGGAATCCATGGGAATGCAGAGATCCACCCACAGCCCAGGGGAATCCATGGGAATGCAGAGATCCACCCACAGCCCATGGGGGATCCATGGGGGATGCAGAGATCCATGCACAGCCTATGGGGATCCGTGGGGGATGCAGAGATCCATGCACAGCCTATGGGGATCCGTGGGGGATGCAGAGATCCATGCACAGCCCATGGGGATCCATGGGAATGCAGAGGTCCACGCACAGCCCATGGGGATCCACAGGGGATGCAGAGGTCCACTCACAGCCCATGGGGCAGGTGCCCATGCTGGAGCAGGTGGATGCCTGGAGGAGGCTGGGATCCAGTGGAAGACCCGGTGGAGAGAGGGGATCCTGCTTCCAGGCTGGAGCAGCCTGTCCTTGGAGGACTGCACCCTGTGGAAGAGTGAACCACACTGCAGCAGTTGTGGGATGACTATTTGCCCATGGGGGGCATTCATGTTGCAGCAGGTGTGGTAGGACTGCTGCTTTTGAGATTGGACCCATGCTGGAGAAGTTCATGGAGAACTGTCTCGCATGGGAGGGACCCCATGGCCTCACAGGGGCCAGACTCCTCTCCTTCAGCAGCAGCAGAACTCAGGTGACCAAACCTCCCATGCCATGTCTCCCTGTGCTGCCAGTGGGAATGGGGGAGGGGTTGGGGGAAGAAAAGACGTTTTTAGGAGCTCATTTTACTTCTCATTATCCTCTGATTTCATTAGTAAATCATTTTGTACCTCTAAGTTGAGCCTGTTTTGCCCTTGGAGTGTTTTCTCCTAGTCCTTATCTTAACTCATGAAACCTTCATTAAATTTTTCTCTCCTCTGCCCAGCTGTGGCAGGTGAGGGTGAATGAGTGACTCTCTTGGGTACCTGGCATTTGGTCAATGTCAAACCACAACAACAGGACACCCCAACAATCCCATCCTGTGCCTGAGAGCTTTGTCCAAATTCTCCTTGAGCTCTGGCAGCCTTGAGACTGTGACTATTCCCTGGGGACCCTGTTCAAGTGCCTGACCACCCTCTGGAAGAAAAATGTTTTCTAAATATCTAACCTAAACCTCCCCTGATGCAGAAAGTGTGATGACACTAGTATGAAGTACTTAATTATTGCAATTCTTCTTTTGTCACATTGATCCTTTTTTATCTTTATATAAAATTTCCCTGTCCTGGTAGTTTGGCACAGATACCACAGTGATATAATTCTTTTGATTTTTCCTTCAAACTCCATAAATAGTTTGTTGGAAAAGCCCTTCTAAGCTTGTCAGGGTGGCAGGTCATGGAGAGCCTGATAAGGTGCTCTCTGACAGAAGGGATGCACCTGTGGGTGGGTTTGCTTCCAGTTTGGAAAACTCCCTGTCAGCCGCAATACCAGATGTCTGCTCCTGTGCCAGTGCTCATTTAAACATTTTTGAAGGCACTCTAACGGGTCTTTGCAGTAGAGTATGTAGTTTACAGGAGATCCAGGTAACAGAGGAGCCTTCCCTTCATGTCTGTGGTGGTAGCACCGAATTTTCTTATTTATTATATGGATTGCAGTAGTGTCTTGACAGTCTGATGGTTTTCCAGCATAAGAAGGTAATGATGTGTGTCCTGCAGAGTCTGCGATCTGGGAAGTTATAGTGTGAAAGTATGTGGGTTTGCCTCTAAAAACCAAAACACTTCTGCGAGTCACACACTTCAGTTTTTCAGAGGAGCATAGAAGATTGAAAATCTAGTTGATTAGTCTGTAAAAATCAAAGTAGTTATTGTTGTGAGAGATATGGGCTTGAATGGAAACAAGCTGCTTTAAGCATGTAAAAACTCAAGGACCATCCATCTTTCTGGGCATAACTGAACCTTAGAAGTGCTGCAGGAATTATTAAGATTTGTCAAAGCTGGTGAGTGTTGGTATATTTACTGACTAGTGCAGCTGAGAGTTGACTGAAAATCAACACGTCACATCCTACAAGAAGCCAGAAGCTCACTGAGACTTGATTTATGCAGATTAATATTCCTACTCATAGAATGTTTTTAAATTTTTCCCTGTAATGCTGTTCACAGATTGGATTGGCTGTTGCTGTAGGCACTAGCAAGGTATGTTGAATCTTTGATTCGTGCTTAGGCTGTGCAAGAGTTTTCCAATATGTGATCTACCTAATTTATGATAGGAAGAGCACACATGGCATGTACAACATCGATGTTGCCAACTCTTGGGGCATTTGTCAGTTGTCTAAATAGATCTCTTGACCCATAGTTGCTAACGGCTGCATTTTTTGTTTTACAATTCATCATTCATGACACATTCCTTGGGAAGGTGTAGATTTTATATATAGATATATATATATATGTATATATATATATATATATGTATATATATGTAGCTCCACAGTTTCCTGGGTTCTGGTGGGAAATGGCCATCCAAATTGCACAAAAAAATTCAGCTGTATCCCCAGTGGGATTATAACACCAGTATGAATAGAAAGCTGAAGTAAATTTTTTTTCTAGAAAATTTTTATTTGTAGTGTTAAATAGCCATTTGCCACTGAGTGACTTTTTAACAGGATTCTAAGCATAAGCTGTTTAATGAACAAGTAAACCACAGCTCTGGGCAGTAATCCATTTCTTTTGGCTTTTATGAGATCTGTATGGAAACTGAAGAAGGAGGTTCGTTTTCAATACCAAAATCATTAGGTACATCATCCAGATTAAAAAGCACAGGGCATCTTGGAAGTATCTTTAAACCAGGACAAGAAATAAAATGGGACACATGGGTGGAGATGTAAGAGTTATAGCAGTTTAATAATATAAGCTTTGACTTGAAACCAGACGTGTCTGCAAATCTCGGAGGTTTGGTGTTCTCAGGTCACTAGAGGCTAACTCTGCCTGGATCTGTATGGATTATGTAAATTGTTGAAGTAAACCAGACTTCTAGAAGATGAAAATCTGTCCCTATAATTCTCCTTTTAAGACTTCTTGTTACAGTTGAGATTTATGTTTGTGCTCCCAACAGAGACATGACAATCCATTGTAACTTCAGCGAGTACTATAAAGGTGCTGGCATTTGAGAGCAGGCTGGATAGTTTGGCCTCAAACTCATTTTTATGTTCTGAAATTAGATACCTCTAAACATAATAACCTCTTACAAGCTGCTTAAAGACTTGGAATGCCTTGTGTTTGTTAAAGGGCATTAAAAGTAAAATATTGTCTTTGAAGGGCATCCATTATAAAAGTGTTTATCTCAAATGGCCTTAGGCAGCATGGGAGCAGAATAGGGAATAAAAAATAAAGTTACAATGAAGGGAGGTCTCTGCTGTGTTTCTCTCGCTTCTTGTGCTGGTTACTGCCTGATTCCCAAAGTTTCTTTACCATTATTCTTGGCCTCTTCTTGGCAGTGGGAGTGTGCAGCAGAGCCAGCCCTGCTTCAGGCAGACTCATTCTGCTCTGATGAGTTTTCCTCAATGAAGAAAGTTCCTGTTGGTGTGAGGGTAAGTAGCAGAGCCATGTCTGGAAGGGACAAGTGGAGAATATCACCTGGCAGAGTTCCAGCTGTAATGGGGAGATGTTGAACTGTGATCTCTGTTGAGTGCACATTCTTCATCCCTGATTAAAGTCTTCAGGGCAAGGACCACTCCTGGTGGAAATCATTCATGCCTCCCCTGTAAAATGACAGTTGACTTCAACTCCCTACTGATCTGGATATTTCTAAAGTTTCTTTTGAAGTGGGGCCAGGAGGTGATGCAGCAGCTTATGAGCAGTGCAAGTTTTGTAGGGAGATTTCAGGCATTTTACTAGAATTACTGCTATAGTCAGAGAAAATGGATAACCTATAAAGCACAAACTTTCTTCAAGTCGTCATGCAGATGTGATTCCCTAGCTCTGGTCTTGTCTGGGATTGACTTGGAGTAGAGTTGGAGTAGAGCTGGTTTTGTGCCAGGATTGTGTAAGAATAAATCAATAGTATTATTACAACATCATAATTAGTTTCGAAGTAGCATTAAGTAGGTGACAGTGAGGCAGAGTGTCATGAAGGGCTGTAAATACACAACTGGCTGGGAGAAGATGTTTAGGAGATGGTTATTTAGTGTTTCTTGAAAACAAGAATGAGAACATTTAGGAAAAGGTAAGTTAGAAATTAACAGAAGAGTGTGGTTGGGCACTGAAGAGGCTTCCCAGGGAATGATCATGACCCCAAGGCTGCCAGAGAACCAGGAGTGTTTGGACAACATCTCAGGCATGGAGTGGGATTGTTGGGTTTTGCGTTGTTTGTTTTGTTTGTGCAGGGTCAGGGCTCCATGATCCTTGTGGGTCCCTTCCAACTCAGGATATTCTGTGATTCTGATTCTTCAGACAGTGCAGAGGTTTGGATGTTCAAGGTTTTGGTGATGGTGCTCATGTCTTATTTGATGTCTTTGGGATTTGCTTTGTTTATTTTTCAGTTTCAGTTTCGTTACTGACCGCTTGAATCACATTGAGACATAAAAACTGAACATGAGATTTAGGAAAAAAGTCCTAAACAACCAAAAACTGAAAACCCCAACAAATTCCACCCCTAACAAGCTGCTACTGAAAATTAAAGATAGTAGACAGCAAATTGCTTTTCTATACAAAAGTCCAGCTACTGGATTCACTTGACTCTCAAAATCTGTGCTTTTGCTGCTGTCACCACTAACGTTTTGTTAGGTTTGCTTGGAAAGCTGTAACCTTTCTTTCTAAGTCTGGATTTTGCTGCAAGTGCTTGAGTGGCTTTTTTTTGTCTCATCTATTACAGGTTGTGACTCTTCTGTGGTTTTTTTTGTGGTTAAAAAGAGAGGTAGGAAAGGCTGATTTTAAGTATTTGTCCCAAAGAGAGGAGTAGAATAAAGAGCCAAGTGCTTAACTGCTTTGAAATGAAGCATACTTACCACAAAGGGCTCTTTACATTGCTGGAGAATGTGAAGAAGTGGTGCTTGGGGATGCTTTTGGAAGATCTGCCCTTTTCAGTGCAATCTAGAGCAGAAAGATGAGGAGAAATGGTTGGTTACATCTAAAAGTAGGCTTTCTCTCTGTTTCATGTTTAATTCTCTGTAACTGCTGAGAGTATAAAATTTTAACCGTGCTTCAGGCAGTCGTGGTAGAAGCTTCCCCCTTACTGCTTTGCCACTCTTTCCAAGAAGATCTGTCCATAGGGGCCAAAATTGCAGAGTATTTCCTTAGGCCACTCTCTCCATGGATCAATGTCTGTTCTGATACAGATACATCTGTATCTTTGGTGATACTGATTCCATGTGTAATTGTGACTGCCTGCAACACTTCCAAAGAAACCCCTCAAATAAGTTATCCCATGACCTACTTGTATAATTTTGCTGTCTTCGGATTTGCAGCTCAAGTGCAGAAGGCTTTTTCTTCTGTGTCTCCAGACACTGGAGGTATACTGGATGCATATCCTTGGATACATTTTTTTAATGTATCCTGTGAGTTCTGTGTGAGCATTATTCCTGCAGGCAACAGTCATTGTATTTCAGAAAGTGGCATTAATTGTGATAATGTAGCATAGAGCTCCTCTTTGTGAAATTCAAGTCTTTTTAACATCACCACCTTCAAAGACAATAAAAATTCCAGTCTACATTTGTCTATTCCCATGTGAGGAATTACTGCAGTGTATATTGTATCATTCCATATGAAATTCTTCTGCTTAATAGTCTCATTTATACACAGTTGTCTGAGGTCAGTTTTCCATTTTGCAGTTGTCAAACAGCTGTCAAATTAAGAGACCAGATCCCAAAGTTCATTTACATTTTATGCCGTTCTTTGGGTGCCTGTTTCATATCTTAATATAACTAATGATTTATCTACATATCTTAGTCTTCTTTCTGCACTTGTTTTTCACAGATGTTCACATCCTCTCTTTCTTCAAGAGCAGCCCTTAAAATAAAACTTGTGTAACATTTCATTTGGTGAGGCTTAGTTATACAGTGAAAGGAAGACGGTTCTGTATCTTTAATGCAGGCAGTGAAAACAGTTTAAATTCTGCCTCATATTAATGATAATTTGAATTCTGAACTGAGAAGCAGAACAATAAAAAGAAGGTTTTGAAATGTGCTGCTAAAAATTACGAAAATCTCCATTTCATTCATTTATTGTTGGTTTTGGCTAATTAGCCCAGCTACTGGTTTCCTCCTTTAATTTTAGATTTCTTGTTCTTCAGTAGGAAACCAAAATAAAAAGGGCTTTGTTCACAAATCATCCTTGTAGTAAAATGTATTCATTTTTCATCATGGGGAATATCAAAGGCTATCGTGAGTGAGAACACAGAGGCTAAATTGAATACTATTTGTGGTTCTGCTGTATGATGATTCTTACGTCGGTGAGTTCCAAGCATAAATTTATATGGTGAAGATTTAGGGGTTGTTTTCTTAATTATTTCCGCTGGTGTAATGATCAAAGGAATATCTCTATACATGCCATTGATGTCTTACTCCAAAGTACTTAAATAGCCTGAGGTAGCCATCTACTTTATAAAAATTCCTTAAAGACAGGTAGGACCCTTGGGAGTTAAACATATACTTTTGAGCTTGGTGTGTTGTCAGGGGAGGAAGGCAAGAGAGGTTCTGTTACAGGCCTCAGCAGTTCCCCGTAGCACTGAGATTTAAAGGGCTCTTTTAAAATGTTGCTTTAAATTATGGTCACTGGGGGAAGTTTGTCTGGGATATGCCGGGCTAGAGAATGTTCCTATGCCATTTCAACAGCATTCACTAATGTATTCAAGCAGTGTAACTTGATTAACTCTTTCCAGGTTCGGGGGGGAGACATTCTGGTCTACACATACGTGTTTGTAGCTGCTTTACATTCTGGAAAGGGATCGTTTCAAGGCAGTTCACCCTCCTTTGTGCCAGTCACTGTGCTTTGCGAAGGAAAGGGAAACAATACCCATGCTATTTGCTGCATTTCACAGGCATTTCATAGGCAATTATTAGTCTTTTCAGTTGATGGCATCTGCATTGGGATTGTAATAAAAGACAAGTCAATGTGAAATTGGATGCAGACTAGGAGAGAAGATAAAACCAAGTGAAAATTAATGACAGATGTAAAAGTTATTGGTAAAAATGTAGTAATTTTCTTACAATCTTTTTCCAAACTATATTTTTATTTCAGCAGATGTCACTTGAAATCTTTGCAGTAAGTAGTGTCTTTGATTTCAGTTATGATCTTCAATACTGAAAGTAGCTTAACTGTGATGGGTTCCTGACTTATTTATGAACAGGTTTTTACATTTGAGGGCAGCTGTGGAGTTGTTCTGAATGGCAGGATGCAGAGTGCTCCAGTGACTGTAAGTCTCTTTTAATGGCTTCAGGTACCACTAGTGTTAACTCAGAGTCCACAGAGCCTCTCTGAAGCTGGGGATCTGTCATTGTCACAGCTGGGACATGGGGAGTGGTAGGGCTGATTTGCCTAATGTTCCCTAAGAAAAATTTGGGAAAGCTCAACTTTTTGGTACTTGTTCAGTGCTGACCATAAGCAGCACTTCTACAAGTAACTGCAAAAAGCCTTCCCCACTTGTTTTAAATCATAAGCAAGCTTTGTTTTAGTTTCTCACATAAGAAAGATCATCCCAGGGATGGTCAGGCCAAAGGCTATCTGATGCAAGGATCCTCTATTCAGCAGGATTCATGCATGACCCTCTGTCTCAGATCCGCTGGGTCTTCTCATTAATCTCTTCCTGGCCCTGTTGCCTATTGGCAGCACTGGAAGGAGGATGCTGGACTTGGAGTTCCTAGGAGCTGAGACTTTCTTCTTGTCCTGCATGAAGCATAACTGGGCAGCTCCCACCTGCTCCCTGGGTGCCTGCAGAGATAGTGGGAATTCCTGGGGAGTGAGAGCCTGGAAAAGGTTGGTTGGTGCCTCCAGCTCTTCCCCACTTCTGCATTGTTGCAGTTCCTTCTCCTTTTCATTGTCCCTTGAGCTTACCCTGCAACACTTGTTTGGAGTGGAGATGGAAAAGGATGTTTTTCTTCAGAAGGTGAAATTCCGTAACAAAATTGTATCGTAGTAGATA
Organism: Nicator chloris; assembly: GCA_013400495.1. Lineage (NCBI taxonomy): Eukaryota > Metazoa > Chordata > Aves > Passeriformes > Pycnonotidae > Nicator > Nicator chloris. Next base: position 81,387 of record WAAE01015420.1, read on the forward strand.
CTGAACCTTAAGATGTGTACAGACATGAGAGGATAAGTCTCCAGAAGACTTTCCAGCAGGTTTTTTCTCAGAGACAACAATGGTGTCTGTATCTGTGCAAACTTCCCTCCATGGATTTGTCCAATTCCCTTTTTTAGCACTGCGAGAGGTGATGGCCGCTCACCTACCGGTTGGTTCTCCATGCCTTTTATGATTTTGTGGACGTCTCTTATATTCTTCCTCTCTTTTTCCAGGCTGAGAAAAGCTGCTCCATCTTGATTCTCCCATATGGAGCTGTTCTGTACCTGTGCTTGTCTTCGTCTTTGCTTGGTTTGTGAGCTTCTCTTTGGGAAAGGTGGACCCAAACTGCATCCCTAGAGGGTGGAGGCCCAGATACAGGACAGTGCAGGAGGGATTTATACAGTGGTTGTGTATGTGCAGGGCAGCATCCCTCCTTCGACAGCCATGTCCATGTGTGCACACACACACACACAGTGCAACTGAGAACAGCAAATTTGATTAATCAAATCCTTAAGATAATTAAAATGTCATAAGATCTCTTGGGACAGCAGTCAATCACAGCAATCAACAGTCTTTGGTATGGTCCCTCTAGCTTTTGTTTCTCTTTTCTTTTTTAAAATAATTTCTGAATAGTGACTGATTCTTCCATAGACCCATCTATTCCTACCTTCTGGTGTAGTGTAAAAAAAGTGTAAACTTTTTTTTCTTACCTCCAGGAAAAAAGTCAGGAGTTGATTGGCAGTTGGTATCTAAGATACTTCTGGAATTCTTCACTATCAGCTTCCACCCTTAAAGGTCTGGAATTTCTTATGTATCACAGAAGTATTTAGGAACATTGTTCAAACCTGTGCATTAGGAGCCATATATTTTAAAATCAGGCATGAATTACACATCTAGATAGCCTGTGTTCTTGATGTGATCATGCCAGTAAAAGATCTGATTTACATGGGCTGAGCATGTGCAATTTGTGCTGAGCTTAAGCAGAGCCAGCTGGGAGGTATGACCCCAAGTCTGCTGCAGAAGATCCAGATAACTTTGGGCAGATTTATCCTAATGAGGGTGTTCCTTGCTCTTGCTGCTCAAAAGTGACTGAAATGTTGGTTTTGACACGTGGAAACAATGATTTTATTTCTTTTTTTAAATCGTTGTGAAGTCAGATTGCTGTTCAATTGCTGTGTTGAGGGAGGGAGGGAGGTTCAGCAGGTTACAGTGTGGTGATTTCAAGGTTAACCCATCATCTGAGGGATCCAAAATGTGCTCTATTTGTCTGGCTCAAAGAATGGCTTCACTGCAGTCTTTTTCTTGGTCCTTAGTGCCCATTCCAGAATGTTTTTTATTTGGTGGGAGAAATGTGCACGTTTTAGCTGCCTTCCGGAGTGTTACTGCTCTCATCCTGTCTTTCTTACCCCTGTGTTGACTTTTCTCATGAGGCTCAATGAGAAAATGTCTCTCTCCTCCCATGCCCAACTCAGCTGAACAGTTGCATCTGTTTCAGATCGGGTGTACTCAGAAACTCGTCCCTTTTTTTCTCTCCCTGAACTATATAATTTGTTCCAATAAAATGTTTTTGATTTTTTTTTCTGTCTGCTATTCTATAGTAGCCTGGAGGCGAAGATAATTTGAGAAATGTGTCCTGGCTACCTTGTACTGCTGTGTCTCCAATACATAGTTTACCATGTTTATGTTCAGTGTATCCTTTTTTCTCTTTACTTACCCCAAATGGACCCAAAACTGAAGCCAAATCCATGCTGGGATAGTGTGTGAACCAGTGGACCAGACATGTTCTAGGCAGAAAAATAACATATCCATTGGTGACCTTGCTGACAAAGCTGCAAGCATCAAAAGAGTTTTGACATTTTAGATAGACTGCCTCTATTTGTTATGGGCAACTACTGAAATTAAAGGTATTAGAAAGGCAGGTACATTTTTGTGCCATGATTCATTTGATTTGGGCCTGTAAATCTGTACTACAAACTGGATGCTGATAAATTATTTTTGTACAGATCATAAAATAAACAGTAAATTTATATAAAAAGGTATAAATTAGAGTATTCAAATGTTATTTTTTATGGCATATTAGGTGGAATTATTTTAATGTAAATGGTTTATTTCAAGGGAAGTGTGAAATTGATAAATAAATCTACTCTGTTCCAGTGCTAAACATGTGAAATGTAATCTTCTTGAGTCTTACATCTGCAGGCCCACATCTTTGTGTTTGGAGTACGATGTAGGTGCTATTAATGTGTGTAACAGGTGCATGTAATTTAGCTGTGGAACTAGTCAAAATACCTTTAATCAGTTAATGTTAACCCAAACCATATGTGTCCAGGCTGTTTTTGTCGTGCTCTCTCATTGGCGCTTTTGTGGCTTGGCATCCTGCAGGCCAGCAGTGGGGTGGAAGAAGAACCCGGTTGCTGAAATTTTAATCTTTGTGCTCCAGAGTAACAGCTGCAGGTACTGGAAGTGCACAGTGATCTGTTTCAGCTTTTCTGCTTTTATGTAGGCATTGGTTTGGGAAACGGCAGGGTTGTGAGTGATGCCCTGAGGAGCACAAAGACGAGCATGTTCCTGGGGAATGAGGAGCTATTAAAGATGCTTCAGCATCAGTCTGTGTGAGAAATATAGCTGAGACTTGAATGTGGAGAGAACAAGGTGTTCATATGGTCAACTGCTTTCAACACCAAGTTTCTGGGATATTTTAAAACAGATGCAGTGAAAACAAAGCGTGAATATTCAAGATGGGACCGCTCACCAAACAGGCTTTTCCTGCAATGGAAACGTGTAGCAACCAGAAAAGAGTTTCACTGCTTATCCAAGGCATGGATATGTTTTTATGCATGTAAAAGGCAAGTTGTTTCCTCAATCTGGAGTATTAGTTTTGCCGAAGACCATTTCAGCTGGGACAGAAACAGATGTGCTGGTGGACTGGAGCAGTGTGAGCACCCGACAGCACTGAGCAGTAAGTGGGTTTACTTTGTCTTTGTGCGTAGGTGGATTTCTGCTTGAAATTGTTTGCAAGGATTTCATTTTTCAGGCAGTGTATTTGGTGTGTATATTCCCTGTTAGCTGGTGCTACTGGAGGAGAGGTGTTCAATGGGGTTGTCTTTCTGGGTGGTCCTTCCAAAGCTGTAATCAATGTAGGCATGGCAGGTCGTGTCAGCGTGGGGCTGAGCGCCACAGATTTATCATGTGAGGCAGCACCAGCCAGAGCCTGTGGCCAAGGATCCTGTATACAGTGAGTTTTATTAACTTTGGAAGTCGCCTTTTCTTTCATTTTACTAAAACAATTGGGAACATCAAATTTTCCCTTTGAAGTTTAATTTCATCAACTGTGCTAGTGGCCTTTATTTCTGCAGGTCACAGATTCAAAATCAGATGATAAATTTATTCCTGAGACATTTGTAGAATTTGTTTTCTGGAAAGCTAACCTTAATTAACATTTAGCTTCATCTTTAGTCTCCTCAGCCATTAGTTGTAAGCAGATGCACACAAATAAAATATTCCTTTGACAGATATTTAAAATAGCCGTGGTAGTAAGTACAGTATTAAGCACAAAAATACTGTCAAAATAATTTTAAAGGCCATTTTTATACTTTTTAAAAAATCCTTTTACTTCCAGTAAGTGTTATCAAGTCATTAATGTCTTACTCTTTTTTGCTGCTAATACACTCTAAAAAGCAAATGTTTGTTACTATTATTAAACTATTTTTTGGAAAACTTGGGAAGCTAGAGAAAATGTATTAGATGGCACATTTAGGCGTAGTCAGACACAAAAGCATAAAATAATTTTGATGAAAAATTACAGGAGAATAGCTTTTGTTACTGGTTATAGTAAAGAAAAAAAAAGCCAACCCAGCAGAAAACAAGGCAGAGCTGTATTACAGGGAGTGTGTGCAAGAATATTGGCATTTCTTTTATGCCCCTCGTGAAAAGATTTCATCTTTATTCTCTGCCCTCTGAGAAGACTTCAGCTCTAATGTTCTGGGTAGCAGAAGACATCTGCTCCACTTTCAGCTTTTAAAGCACGGTCAGCACTTAAGTTGGACAGACAGCAGCACTAATCACGTTAAGCACAGTCTCCGAAGGCCGGGTGAATGCAGAATTCAGGCATTGTTTTAGGTGCGGGGCTGGGGCACGGGGCAGGCTGTGCAGCTCCCTGCCAGCGCCGGCCCAGGCTGCAGCTCTCTAAATCTTGTTGGTTACACCTCGAGCAGGAGCCAAGCCGTCAGGGAGCCCCCATTCAGGCGTTTGCCGCACCTCTCTGGGGTAGTAAACGCTAATTTGGTGTCAATTAGAAAAATGCCAGTGAGAGGGCGCTGCAGTTAATCAGAGGTGCTTATGTTGATTCCTGACGAGGTGGGTTTGTGCCCGCTCCCTGTATTTTGTGTATCTCTCACTTTACTTTTTCAGTTTTAAGCAACTTTAGTACATTGTGCTATTTCATCGCCATTGTAGATATTTCTCCAAGTTTACTTTAAACAGTATATCCTTTAGTCATCTAATGCAATAAATGGTTGTATGCCCTCTGTTTAACCATTAAATGGCAGTATAACCCTTGGATCCTCGAGCATTTATGGTTGTTTTTTGAAATCAAAATGTAATATTACAGGATTGAGTGTTAAAAATGTGTGGCAGACTGTGCTACGTGAATGTGTGGGTACTTTACTGATAAATTTGCTCCAAGGTGAATCCTGGTTTAAACTTTCATTCCCACCTTAACTTTCAAAAGGTGTAAAATGTATGTTGCAGATATGTGGTTGCAGTCTGTTGTTTTTGATTTTTTTTTTAACATTCCTGTGACAACATTGTTTCTCCAAGTTAGCCAAGTGTTAACCTCAAAAATGTTAGTTTTATGGGCAGTGTTGCCCTCATAAAACAAAAATGAATGGATAACACTTTAAAGAAAGTCTGCGGAGGAAAAGGAGTTTGAAATAACATTCTGCTCTGGCTTTCTTGACTAATTTAAACTACTGTTATATTTTTGGTTAAAGGTTAATGTTCCTTTAATTGGCCTTTTAATCGGACATCTGTGTTTGGCTGGGGGGGGATTGCACTGAACAACATGCCCTTAGCATTCCCATTTCTCCCTAGAAATCTCGTGGGATTCTCCAGCCTTTCTGAAGTGTGCTATCAGAACTAATTGCCTCCATGCCTGGAACAGCTTTCTGCCAACAATTAGGATAATATTTTAGAAACTAGATAAATTCTAGCATTGACTTTTAAATCCTTTGAATAGCGTGTGTGAGCTTTCAGATGCTCTTTGGAACAATTTGGAGAGGGGGAATATAAAAGAAACTACTAATTAGCAAAATAAGATTTTAATAAAAAAAGTAAGCTATGTATTTGATTGTATCATGTGAAAGGTCTGAGAAAATGATTTTTTTGATGTTTGAAGCGTATTTATGCCTTGTGTAGTGCTCTGCTCTCTTCTCTTGCACAGAGTAGTGTGTTAGTTCATTGTATTCACATTTGCTTTGGCCAAAGTCTTTTTGGACAGAAGTCCGTGATAGATTTATGCTGCATTTAACAGGCATAGGATTGATCCTACAGAGCTACATATGAATATTTTTATGTGCTGCTAGAAAACAGGAGGGCAGTGAACCTCAAAAGGAGACATCTCATAGTGAAAGCGTATTTAATTCATCCACCCATTGGCATCACTGCAAACATGGGAATGGCTTTGATTTTATAATTGGAGTAATCAAAAGTGCTAGGAGACAGTCAATTTTTTTGTTGTTTTTGGTTTTTTTTTAGATCTCTGGATACTGATGTGCTCGGTGTGTAGCCAGTTTTGGTTTCCTGTTGAGATATACTGCGTTTTCCATTTGATTGTGTAGCTCTTTCTTACATTACTAGGGGACAGAGAAAAGTTGGAAAAGAAATGAAAACATGTTAGCAGAGAGTCTCAGTAATTTTGTAATGCCTGAAATAACTTCTAACTGACTTAATGCTATTTATCTGTTACAGAATAATAATCTCTCTGTAGCATAATTAAAATGTGAATTAAATCATTGCTTGTCCAAAAAGATGAAAAACTCATGACAACTGTGTGGTAATTGCTAGAAATAGAGCTTTTAGTTATAAAAAAGTGTTTTGGGGTGCCTGTATTTTTACGTCTGGTAAACACCAAGCGCTTCTTGATTTTTGAAAACCTGAATGGTTCTGCTTTATCTCACAGATTTATGATTTGCATTATGCCTATGCTCTGCATTTCCTATCAGAATAATGATACGTTTATTCTAGTGAATATGGGGGCCTGTAAAATGAACAATTATCTTCAGTGCAATAAATAACAATTGGGAGAAAGATGCAAATCGAAGACCTGGTCTAAAGCTCTTAAAATTTTCCTCCCTAGTAATGTGGACAAATACAGCTGTATGTTAGTGTGTGTTTAGGACCACACTGAAAAATCTGCTTTGTGCCGTGGAATGACGTGGGGCCATGATTTCACCCTACCTGTTTTTCTTGTCTGTGGCACCACGTGCCTGACAGTGGCTGGAAGTCCTGCTCTGGGTTAGTTTATTACCAATCCGCTACTGTGTAGTGTCTGATTTTTTGCCAGTGCCAGAACAGCCTCCAGGAAGCCACATAAAAGTTTGGTTCCCCTTCCCACGAGTGTTCTTAATTTGTTCCAAAGTCGCATTTCTAGTAGTGGTCTAAAGCTCCAGCGCTGTATGTGGTTTTGGAATTACAGCAGCAAACCACAAAGGCAAAAAGCTCCCAGCCTAGATCCTGCCGTTCCTGAATGTAAAGCTGACTGGCTTCCCTTGTTTTTTACAGTGGACAACTTTAGAAGGATTCTGTCAAAATAACTTAGGATCACAATCTAGATGGTGGAGTGTGGTGGAGGAAGAAGTGATTTCCTGAATAGTTTGGAAAACGTGGTTAAATAACCGTTGTAAGTCGCTGGGTTGTGTTGTCCACTGTTACCTGTGCTGTTGGTGTGCGGAGGTTTGTGGAGGTGCCCATACACCTGGAGCTGGGGGGTGCATGCTGTGCTTGCACAAGCTGGATCCAGGCTAGAGCTTGTTTCAGACTGAGAAAACTGCCCTGGATCCAAAATCCAGAATGAGAAAAGTCAGGGCTTATAGCAGTGTTTTCCCTATTTGTGTTAAAATACCCAAACACATTCTACACACACTGCCAGAAATGCTCTGCTGAATATTTAATGTCTGAGGTTTCTCAAAACATTTTAAAACTTAAGGTACATTTTGAAATTACCTTTTTGAAATTACCAGTTGCTCCTTCAGGGAAAGCCTAGATCTACTGCTTAAACTTCATCCAGTGCTGCTGGAAAACCTCTGATTACAGGAAAAGGTAGCAGGTCTTTATTGTTTCAGGAGTAAGAAGTTGTTACCTGATCAAGAGAACTTGGCACGTAGGACACTACACATTTAGAAAACTCTTACGAAGATTTTTTTTTTTAAGTCTTAAAATTATTTTTATTAATAAATTAATTTTAGAAGCGCCTTTTTTCATGTATATAGTGGCTTGTTAAGACTATGGCAGAACTGTACTTAGCAGATGAACTTTGTTTTCTCTTGCCGTGGTACCCGATGCTGGCACTGCTGTGATCCCCATGGAGCCCACACTGAGGGGGAAGCTGCAGTATTCAGTCCTTGGAATTTGTCCTCTCCCATCCCAGATATCTCTTGCCAAGCTTGCAGCAGGGCAGACACCAGTGTCAGGATGGGTTGGGGGATATTTTACTCTAGCAATGTGAAATGTTGAACCCATCCTTGTGTATTTTTCTTTGGCAGCCCCATCTCCTTTCTTGGTGACACTGAACACTGTGCAAACCAGCCTTTCTCATGTGCACTTTGATACCAGTCACTGATTTAAATCTCTGAGTGAGCACTGGAGGATGAAAATCACGAGCTGGCTGGCTTAGAATACCGATGTTGTTGCCCTGCAGGGTGATGATACCTGTGTCCTACCCCTCTGGTGGCGTGGCAGGGCTGGGGGCCCGGGCACAAGGGAACGAGTGCTGGGGAAGGCCGGGCTCTGGGTGAGTGCGAGCGAGACGCTGCTGTGGGCAATTATCCTGCTGCTGGGTGCTGGCAGCTTTGAATTCAGTTAGCAGGGTTCTTGCATGACAGTTGCAAAGTTATATTTAGACCACACTGGCGTATATTGCTTACAGGAGTTTATTTTTCTATTCTAATTTATGGAAGTGCTCATCTTTACATATGGTAACATTTTCTCATATTCCAGTAATATAGCAGTTTTGACTTATATTAGTCAGGATATTGTGGATTATGTATTAGTCAGTACTTTTCCTAAGAGCCAGGATTTCTGCACTGGCTCTGACTATTTTGAATGGTTAATTTGAACAGTCTTTGTGTGTGCTTTTGAGGCTGCTGGGAGGGGCAGATTACAGCAAACCCTTAAATCATAGGTAGCTCCATACAGAATGAAGTGCACAGCTTCAGATTAACCATGTTAATTATCAGCTTCAGAAGAGAAAGTTCTTTTGTCTGTGCTCTGGCTTCTTTTATAAAGTTAATTTTCTTATGTGAGAGACAGTATTTTAATGCATAAAAGATGCACCAAAGTATTTATCATTCAAGCTTCTGTGGTTTTGCTTCACTGGGTGCTCGCTGAAACAGGACTGAATTGTAGATGAGAGCTGGGTACTCACTCAGATTTCTTTACAACAGCCATGGTGTAGGATTAAAAACAGACCACCTTGTTTATATACTTATATCAGCTCAGTTTATTAAATCCTTATGAGTTTTAATTTACAAATATTTAAGAATTCAGTCATTTAATCACAGAGGAGGAAAGGAGAAATTCTGAAAATGGTTTAAAGGGTATTTTAAGGGAACAGGATGTGTCTGTGTAAATACTGGGGTATGTGTTGATGGAGGCCCATACATGTGGGATATAGGACCAGGCTTCTCTTTGGCTTCAGGTGAACACACATTCCCCTGCCTACTGAAGGACCAGAATGCTGGTGACTGTTCATCCTCTTTCTTCCATGTCAGCTCTTCTCAGGGATTGTCTGGACTGGGAAACTGAATCCCATCTGGAAAATATTTTCAACTTTAGGGCTGTACAGGCAGAGTCAGTCATGACTGACTTGGAAGGACAGTGGTGGCAGGAGTTAAGGTCCTTCAGCATGTCTTCCCTGGAGCCTGTCCCAACTTCTCAAGTGTTGTGCCAACATGAACTTTACCCATCTGTTTTACAAAGGGAGAATATTAAATAACTTGGGGTTCATTGCAAACTTTTCAAAACAACCTTGAAGTTTTGTGGGTGTGGTTCAACACTGAAGTCCAGTATGGCCAGTGACAATTTCAAAACAAATCCTTTAGAAAATTTTGCCATTTTAAGTAACTTCTGCTGTATTTTTGCCTTTTCCCTTAACTCTCTTTCACACCCTGGCTTGATGTCTCTGGGTTGTGGACAATGAAACCTCTATCTCTGCTTTGTGTAATTTCTAGTGAGAAAATGAATTTATTTATGGGCAAACTCTGCAACGAGAATGTGTAGGGATTGCTGAAGTTAATGGTTATTTAGTTTGCATTTTCATAATTGCTTTAAGAATTAATTTGCTTCAGATTTTAAAGAACTTCATAAATTAAGCTCGCATCTTGGCAAGGAGTTAGTTATCTAGGTTGTGTTGCTTATCATAGAGTGGGGTTTTCTTTTGCTTGATTTTTTGTCCTCACTTGGGAAGAATTATTTTTTAAGCATGAAATTGCATTTAAGCTGAGAAATGTTTCCTAGAATTAGCTTAAAAATGTGTGAGTATAAGATAGTTTTTTAAAAAGGATGGCATTATAGCATTTTTAATTAATGTAAAAGATGCATGCATCCTATAACTTAGAATGCTGTGTGGAGACTTCAATTTCTGACATCTGTAAAATACGCAGAAATGATATTTAATCAACCCTAGCTCTATTCTGTATAAACATCTACCTGGAAAATGGGTTTTGTTCTTCTGCAGCCACAGGCTGGGAGGTGGTGTTGTTTTTGCAGTCTCTTGCTAAAGGTTTATAAGAAGTAAGATTTGATATGAAAGGTCTTGCTTGGAGCAGTCCTATGGTGAATAATCCCAGGTCTTGTATTTCCCCTTGATTAAATAGTGTCAAGATCAGTTAAGCAGAACAACTTCTGAATTTTCAGAGTGCTGACTTAGCATTGGATGCCCAACTTCCACACCTCCACCAGACAGGAGCCTTTTTCATACTTGTTCTATGGCCCATTGAAAACTGGGGATGGGAATCCTGCTGGGCTTCAGGGAGCTTGGAGAGCATCTCCTTTGTCATGCCCCATCGTGTGTGTGCAGGCAAGTGTGAGCTGAAGGTTTCTGAGAGGGAGGGGTGTTGAAAAAGTGTTTCTTGGCTGTCCAGCAGTGGAGATGAAAAGCCAATTCCTATCCCAGACATGGTTTCTGAGCACGGTGGATGTCTGCAGGGAGCCTGGGTTTGCTTTCCGTGTGCCACAGATGTGTTCAGCCCTGGAGAAGGAAATGCTGCTGTACTCGGGAGGACATCAAGTTTTTGGAACCTCTTGGTGGATTTAAAAAACTCCACAAGCTTAAAGCTCTGAAAACCAGCTCTGAATATAATCACCTGTGGTTTAAGCATGGAAAAGTATGTTCTCAGTGGCAATTTGATGGCTGAAGTAATTTTGCATTCTTTGGGTGTAAAATGTGCAGTGCTGAGGGAGCTGCGCTGCTCTGCAGAGGAAAGAAGAGTGGCTTTTTTATCATTCAGGAGGCAAAGGTGTGTCTAAAATCCAGATAATCATGTTCATCAGCTACTAGCATTTCATAATTTAAAAGTTTAACCCTGTAGCTGTGACCTGGGTAAGACAGAAGAGTTTGAGTTGCCAAGCTGCTGTAGCAGTCCTGTTTGTCAGCCCAGATGTGTTTGTCACACCTGGAGTAATGCATGGCTGTGCCTGAGCCTCTCTGCAGTTTTAGATATGAGTATTTTAATCACAGCTAATATACTGTTGTGCTTCAATTACTCCTCTTGGAAGCTTCTGTTACTGCTCTTGAGTAATAAGGAATTTTTATCTCCATACCTGAAGTAATACATTGATGACATTAAATGGAGGCATGTGAGTAATTCAGCTATTCAAGAATACTTTTTAATCACTGAAATCTCAATTTTTGCAATCAATTCTCTTATCCTTGCTTTCTGTTGGATTGATGCAGCTGTTACTTTGGGTACTGGAGGCAGAGGAGTTATCTTTTGGATAGACAAGTGATTAATTTTAGGCATTAGACATTCACCGCAACGTTAGAAATTTATCTTTTCCTACTTCTACTTAGAAGTGACCTAGAAGCTTTACCAAACAGGTTAGTTGCCTCAAAAAGCTATTAAAAATATCTTTAGACTTTCTTTGCCATAATATTTTTAAAGCAGGGTGGCTGGGTAGTTGGCTGTGTGGAGTAGCCTTTCCTCTTCACTATATGTGCATAACTCATTTTACTCATAGGAGAACTACATGTGCATTGAGGAGAAAAATAGGTCCCAGGTGTCAGAGCTGTCAGGAATTTTTTCTTCCACTACATTGCTTTGCTTTCTTTCTACCTACAGGAACTTTGCAGCTTTTGCACCTTGTTATCTGCTGCCTGTCAAATGTCGTGTTTTCTAATTCCTTATTTTGAGCTGCTGTGGTGCTGCAAAGGTTTTGGGAGGATTTCTCAGCCATGTGTGTGTTGCTCTGAAAATCCTGCACGACAACACAGAATTTCAGCTGTAATTAGAGAGAGAGAAGTCAGGAACACAGCAAATAGAACATTATAATTTGGTCTTTCCTATTCTGATATGGCACACCTTTTTGATGCCTGCCTGACACCAAATGTGAACAGTAGAGCTTCGCTCCATTCTCCACTTTGTTTAAAAATGTGACACATAAAAATCTAAGCTATAAATAAAAATCATCTATCCTAGAATGTTTTAAGAGCTATTTTAAACATTCATGTAAATAAAAACCAATCTGATGTTTATTCAGCATCTTTGCCCTCATAAGAACATTGGGGTCTTTTCAGAGAGTCATGCATTTGTGGAGCAAGGAGAGATAAGTTTCAAAAAAATACTTGGCTTAGTGAGGATCAAGATCCAGCAGGAAAAATGAAACTTGACAGAAGTGGAGAAATATGTTTCTGTGAATGGAGGTTCAGTAAAAGCATTTTATAATGCATAAAGTTTTAAATATTTTTTTACAATAAGTGTGGATTAGTTTTTTAAAATAAATGTAATTTGTGGAAATCAGAGCTTTCCTTCTGTTGCCAGTTTGTTCCATTCTGCTTAAAATTTTTGCTAGTATGTCTAACACAACTTTCATATTTTTCTCTCTTGCTTTCTTTGTTTCCTCTTGCTTTTCTTTGAGAAAGGTAAAACAGGATTGGTTAAGGAAATACATAATATTGATAACTGCTTGTGTTGCTTGGGAGAGTTCAATAACTTTGGTTGTTGAGCTTTTTGCTCTGGTGTCCTTGTTAGACAAATATGCAGTGGTTACTTTTAAAATTTCTTTATCCGGTTTTGCTAATTTGACTTTGGATTTTTGAGACCTGGGTGATGGACGTGAAAGGTTTTTCTTTCTTTATTTCACCCGTAGCTGTGATTGCCTGTGGAGACATGAAACCACCATATTTTCAGTTAAATCCATTATGTGGCTTGTAAAAGAATTCCTCTCATTTGGAATGGGAGATACTAGGAAAAAAGAAAATCTGTTCTTAGTAGTGTTATCCAGGGCTTGGACTCAATTAGGAATGGGGCATAAGCTGTTGTTTATTAAATGCCTCCTGAGTTTTGAGCTCTACATTAGTATGGCTTAATCCTGCCTTTTGTGTCTGTTTTAACATTAAGCTTTTATGCTGAGTGTTAGCTCCAAAATGGGTTCCAAAATGTGGCTGTAATTTTATTGGGGGGAGCAGTGAAGGTCCTGCTTCTGATGGCGAGATTGTCTAGGCCTGCCCACGTGTGTGCTGCTGGCAGAGCTGGTGCCCTTTTCTAGCAATAAACACCTAAATGAACAGCATACATTTAACTTCTGGATTTCTGCAAGGAATCAAAGGCAGCACAGCTTTGTGTTGTATAAACAAGTATTCCTGGAGAAGCTGAAGTTCCTTGGGTAGTAAGCAGGGTAAAAGCACCATTCTGGATGGTAGGATGGCTGCAGGCAATCAAGCTAACAGAAAAATCAATACAATTTCTGGCCCTTAATCACGGTTTGCAAAGATGAGAGGTGCCCCCCTGTGTAATAGTGCTAATTGCTGCAGAGAGAGCCTGCATTAACATTTTGCAGGTAAGCTGTATTGAGAGGGGAGTAAATCTAACAGGAGGTTTTATGGAAATGCAGCAATTTCATACATAGAAAATGTTTGAGTTTTTTGTCTATGATAATGTTGTAAGACTGTCTTTTCAATGCTGAGGACTTGTCAGCCAGGTCACGGGAGAGGGTAACCCTGCCTGCAGAAAACAGCTCTGCTTGCTCATCCCTGCGTGCTCGCAAGATAGACCCCACAAAGGTCATGTCTTTAAGCTACTGTTAGATCCCACCAAGTTTTGGTGATTTTATTTAGAAGTTAAATATGTGTGTTACTCACACATGCTTTTATATGTGAGATTTCCTTTATGTTTTAATACCTATAATTTATTCTGATGTTTTGTGAACACCTAGAAAAAGCAAATATATCTTTTCATATTTGATTCCCAAAGGTTTGCTTAAGAAACTAGATAATGAATAAAATGGCTTAAGCTACCTTCCCAGTCTGGCTAATATGAGATTATTTCTATTGGTTTTTACTAATACAAAACTTGAAAATTATAGATTCTGTATTTCAGAGCAAAAAAGCCAATAGTGTAACTTCAGCAGCACCTTTCCTAATCTGTCATCTGTTTTTCTACTTCTCCCTTTTCTATAAAGGTATGGCTTAAGAAATTCCAGCAAGAAAGCGTGGATGTGAGGGGGCATAAACATGTTTGCTATGTCAGTGATATCTGTAAAATTTATAATCTTGAAAAATCAGTGCAATTCAACCTGGAGATATTACCAGATTACAAGCTAAATTATTTTACTGAGGGGAAGATGACTACTGCTGTCTCTTCTAGGCAATGATTAAAAACTGTGAGCAAAGTTTAATTTTAAGGCCTGGGTTCTCAGAGTTTACAAAGCTCTTGAAATCAAGAGTTTTGGTTGCCTGCAGTCGAATCATCTGTCATGCAGCTTTAGATGAGTTAAATCAATAGCTAAAATCCTATGTTGCAGTGTAATTTAATTAGTATTGTAAATAATTTGGTCAAAATTATAATTCATTATCAGCTCATTAGTGTATGTGCTTGTATGAAAAATGTTTTTAACTAAAGTTTTTTTAGGTAAACTAAACCCTTTCTGGTGAGCAAGAGCTCTGGGAATTCCACTAACAGGAGAATTTTTTCTGTATCTTCTCTGTCAGCAACTTGCAGCATTTCTCGAAAATATGTGAAAATCTACTGTTCCTGTTAACATCTGCCACTTAATGTTTCACATGTTCTGCTGTGCTATAAATAATTTATTATATCTGTATATTTTTATTTCACTGTAGTGATTGTATGCAAGAGATTATACTGTGAACGTGCTATGTGGTGCAGTCGTGGAGGGGGTTTGGGTTTCTAGGATTCGTAATAGCATTGTAAGGCATAAATCCCAATCCAAGTGGATTCCAGAGTGATCTTTTAATTTACTTTTGAACTAATATTTTAATTGCCTCCTGTTAGCTTTGAATTCTTTCATAAAAGGTCATATATTATTGACAACTCTTTGTTCTGCATCATTTCATTGGCACTCTGTAGCTGTTTCCAGTTGACTACAAGAAAGAACAGCTTAATGTGAAAGCTGCTGTAGTTCCCTCATATTTTTTCTTGCAATGACCAGTTTTCATTTTGGGGTGCGCCATGTTTAACATATTTTCTTCTTAGCTTGAAACCAAGGTTTAAAACCATTGGAGTTCTTACAACCAAAAAATTTCAGTCATCCTTTTTCCTTGCCTCATAAAACTGTTTAAGAAAGCACAAAGACTTGGCCAAGGACTTTAAAATTATAATATTCATTGCAAGTTAAGTGAATTTATCCAAATCTACATGTTGATTTTTGATCCTCCTAAATTAGATCCATCTTCTTGTATTTACAAAGAGAACTCTCCTTCCTCACCAAAACGTTGGCTGTAAATTACTTTCCATCCACCTGGCCAACACCTGATCGCACATGCCATCACCAGGAAGGGTTCAGCACTGTTCTTCATTATTTAATAGTTGAAATACATTTTTTACTTGCTCCCAAGGGTCAGAAGATTTATAACCCTTTGGGGACCTCTGGAGCTACAATATTTCCTTTCATAGTTGCTCCTACTCCAATTGCGAATGATACTTGCAGGGTAACTAATATTATTTCTTCCTCCTACACTTTCCTTTTCCTGAAGCCATCAGATTTGTTTGTTTACTCTTATGTGCTCTTGCACAGCACTCTACAGCTCTGGTTTCTTGACTGACCAGATTTCATGTGCTTCCAGTTTGAGGGAAATGACAGCAGGGACTGGGTTTAGAGATAGTGCTCCCTCTTTATCCTAAAATCTTTGTTTCCATGCCGCCTTCTATTGCAAAGGATGTGTAGGAAATAGCTGTACAAAGTATCCTTGAAAAATGTGGAGTAAAACAAAAATCACTAGCAAACTGTCCTTATATGTGAGATCTTTTAGTATCTTGTATGTGATACTGGAAATTTTGAGTCTTTCTTCACTGCAGTTGAAACTTGGGAATCTGATGAGCACAATAATAATTGTATTTTATTATTGTCTTTAATGAAATACCTACAGAGCTTTGCATTAACTAATCTTCAGCACTTGAATCAAATAATAGTGCTTTTCACTCACTACAGTGCCTGCAAATAATATATTAAAAGTATTTGTGGCAGCTTCTGGACACAATCATCAAATATTTCAGCAATCCTCTGAGGATTCCTGTTCCTTAACATCATGTCCTCTTTGCATTTTCCTAAAGTCTTTCAAAATGAGAGGGAGAAAAAATAAAATGGAGAAAGTGTGAAGAAAAGTAATATAAAGTATTATGTTCACCTTGGAGATTCTCTGAGAGTGAAGCATCACTTCTTGGAAAACTTCATGAGATCAATAAAATTATGCAGAGTTGAGCATCTTAGGTGAAGCATTTTAGGAAAATAAGTGCCCAAGAAGTCTTTGTTTTAGCTGAACAACTGATGAGATGTCCTTTAAAATATCTTTAATTATCATCTCAATGGTTGAACATTAAAATATGCTATTTAAGATGAGATTGTTTTGAATGCACAGCAGTGGATTTAAGAGTGTGTGGTACTTCATTTCAGGATATGGGAAATTGTGTATCTGTATTAAGGAAAAAAATTCAACATCGTATTTTGGATATCAGAAACATATCACGTTTTCTGGAAGGAATGAGCTTTTGCCAAAAGGCCTTGTGAATTCAGTTTTCCCTTCTGCATCATCAAGAAACATTATTGTTAGAATCCAGAATCTTGTATATTTGTCTGGAGCTGATTTACTCTTCTTTTTAGTTCACTTTTCAAACTTGAGTGGTAGTGCAGATAAATTTAATTTATTTTTAGTATTTTATCACTCTCAAAATCTGTTCTGTTCTCCTTCCTTCCACATTGTGACACTGATCCAACCTAAACCTCGCTCTTGAGGCTTTTTTTATTTGATTTGGATTTGAAAAACTGGAGTCCTAAATATTGTTTTGAGTAACTGGTGGACATGAAAAGCATAACTTATTAAGCACTTCCCTTCCTTATTTTGTTACACTAGTGTATAGGATTTGATGTGTTTTCCTGTGTATTTTTTCCTACTGCTTATGAATTTAAGCATTGGTATGTGGTGCAGACTCCATTTGCTCATAATTTTTATGGATTTAATCACATTTGGGCTTAATTTGATTTAAAAACCCCTGGTTTCCTCACTTGTGGAAACAGAGGAAATCAATTTTTTGCAGTTTCTGCTCCTTGTCCAAACTACCGTGGTACACAAGGAGACTTCCTAAAATCCTGCGGAACCTTTAACCTGGTGCTTTGGACTGTCTTCATCAGAGCAGAGGATAGGGGCAGAGACGTGGCAGTGTGTAACCAGAGCATGAGACACAATGGCTGAGCGCAGCTTTTCCAGTTCCAGCAGAATTGTTTGAATCAAATATTTAGAATCTTGACTGTGAAAACTGATCTCCAAACTTTTCAGCTCATGATTTGCTTTATTTGGGAATGGCAGGGAAAGGGCTGCTGCAACTTGGGTGAGACTGTTGGATTGGCAAGTGCAAATGCCAGTACTCCCCTTGAAAAGCTGAATTCAGTTTTGTTTGATTTGGTTTTTTTCCCTTAAGTTCTTTTCCAATCCATTATTAGAGTCTGAAAAGCTTTATATTGTTCTCTTGGTGTTGCTCAGATCCTGAACTGTCTATGAAAACTCACGGATTCTTGAAGTTGTTTTGCATATTGGATTTCAGGCAGTAAGCTGCTGGCTGCTGCTGCAAATTCTGTTGGTTATTTTAGGCAGTGTTTGTATTTTAACTCTTATACATGGTATTAAATAAAAAGTGATTATGCCTTATTTTGAGGCACTAAAAAGCTCAGCATGTGACCCCAAGATCGGATCCATGCCAGTGGCACCAGGACTGGTGCCTGCCTTCCTTGAGCTTGTCCCCTTGCAAATGGAACAACCTTCCCTCCCTCTTCTTTTCCCATCATTCTGGAAGACGGCAGCACACAACCAACTCTTTCAAAACACAGAAGCAGTTCTGATACCATGTCACCAAATATCGCAGGGATATTTTTTTCTTCTTTTCCTCCTTTTTTGAGAAAAAGGCATCAAGTAGTATGCAGGCCAACCGAAATACAGGGAAAATATTCAGCATCCTGTCCATTATGCATGGCAAGTGTCCTTCATGCTGTGGGACACATCAGCAATTTCAGACCTTTCAGCAGCTCCTCCTGTGGTCCCAGTCCTGCCCGTCTGTCACGCATTCTGCCAAGGTTGCCCCATCTCTCTATCATTTGATATGGGCTGAGAATGACAGGCAGGGGAACGAGGGCGGCCGCAGGCGGGCAGTGGGACTCTGAGTACAGCTGCCAAAAGCTGTCAGGATCTTGCCAGCTCATCCCCTAAATGAAGATCTTCCATTATGGTCTTTCTCTGTGGCTAGAGACTTTTGCAAATGCACTACATACTTTTCCAGAAGCCCTGAACAGAAGTTGCTGTTTGTAGGGATGAAAAGTATGGCGGAGATTTTCCCTTTTGTGCCTTCTGCATTCAAAGGTGTCTCAGCCCTGTCTCGTCCCCGCACACCCTGGCATTGTTCAAAGCCACCTTTGTGTGTCACTTTACATCACGTTACCACAGTTTGCTTTGCTGTTATTTTATGCCATTCTTATGTTCTGGAAAGCTTCCCTAGTGCTATTGGACAGCAACACTCTTTTTCTTTTCCCTCATCTCCCCTGATCTCCCCAGACTCCCTTTTCTCAAAGTACAATTTGAAGTGAGCTATAACATTCCCCCATACCCTGCTCCCATTTTGGCTTACCCTGTTTTGCTTGATAGGGCAAAGCCCTCCTCCTCCTTTTTAATAACAAGCAGAATGCTGTAAATTACAAACCTTTCCATCATGCGAAGAGTCACAGGGTTAGTTTATAAACCTCTCCGTCAAAAAATAAAAATTAAAAGAGCAGTTTGTGTTGATGTAGCATTAGAAATATATGTTATTCCGTACTTCATTATCCAAGGCAGTAGTAGCTGGCTCCTAGTGTGCAGTTTCTTATTAAGCTTATGATATAGGCACAGGACTTCTGAGTTGAAAAAAAACCAAGGAAAGGCCCCCAAAATACGTAGCCTATGTGGTGGGTTGTGCTGCGAGTGTTAGTGGGGCACCCCATAACAGCCTGGCAGGGTTACCCAGACCTCACATACCCATAGAAAGACATATCTTGTCCCAAGACATTTATTCATTAAACTCTGTTTATCCTGCCTCCCCTACCCACCCTGCACACTAAGCTACTACACAAGTAGTCCTATTTTTAATAGGAACATTCATAAATGAATTAGCCTCAGGGGAGGCCAGGAAGAGGTTACATCTGTGGTTGTAGATGAAACGGCTCCACAAGGCCAGGATGATATCATTTACTGTTTGGTTCTGTATTTCTGCTAACTGCTTTGAAATGCCCAAAAGTCACAACGACTTCAGCATTGAGGGTGGCTTGTTTTGCAGCTGAAAATCCTGATTTAAAGTAGCGTCAGTACACAATCCTGCATTTTGCTGGAAAATGGGCACTTGGTTGAGCCTTTTTCTTCCCTGAGTGCCCCAAGGAGGTAATGCATGTGCTGATGATAAACCCAACAGGTGCCAGGGTTGGAGGGTGCTGGAGCCAGTTGGCTTTGTGCCGGCAGTGCACAGTGGCTATATTGTGTCTCTAGGTTTTTGTGTGCTTCCATGTCCTCGTGAGGGATGGTATAACCCAGTTGAAATACATACTAAACTCCTCAGGGATTAAGTGTGTTTCCTTTGCTTTACAATTCAGAATTTTACAGTTTCTTTGTTTGGGGGTTCTCAGATTGCTTAATGATTTTTTTCCTCCCTGTTTTGCCCAGATGTGTATAACAGCAGTATTTGAACCCTACTAGGTTTGCCAATTTTATTACTCAACATATGGTATATCCTTTTATGTTTGTCTAGTATATCATTCTTCTGCTGAGAAATCCCTTCGTACAGGCTTTTTCCTTACTGTGCTTTAATGGTTCAGTTTGTAATTTGTCTGTATTCCAAAATTCAGCTTTTTGCTAGTTATTCAAGGTGACAAAATGTCAGATGTTTTGCTTCTGTCTGAAAAGTATTGTTTAAGCTGTCACTTACTGGAGGTACCACGGTCAGTTTTTGTTAAAAGAACCCCTTTTCCCACCTCCCTGGGAAGCTGTTGCTCTCTGACATAGGAGAAGAGCTGGGAGAAGGCCTGAGATGATGTGGGTGCTGTGGTGCTGCATCAGCCCAGGAGCACAGGTTGCATCCCAAGCCCATGAGTGGCTCCTCCGTGGGTCTGCCATGGGCTGTGCTGGAGAGCCCAAAGCTCCCAGTGAGGAGGATGAGCCCACATGGGTCTGCACAGCCAAGGCTGGTGGTGTTTGAGGTGCACCCTCAGCCCCAGCCTGGATTCTTGCAGAGACTTGGGAAATCAGTGTTTATTTCCACTTCTAAGGCATTCCCAAACCCAGACTCTTATCTGCTCTTCTCTTGGCCGTATGGGGAGGTTGGAAACGTGGCTCACACGGGCAGGTTGGTTTCCCATGATACAAAGATACATTCATTGCTCCAAGCATTATATCTTATGAGCACATAATAGTTCATCCAAATCCCTGCATCTGTGGCTTATCCTTACATATTTATTCTATATTTATAGTGACCAGCATTTGCAGAGAATGTGAGCAAGGATTGTTTTCCTGGTAGGCTTGAGAGCAGATTCTTTTGCGGTTTACATCTCTATAACTCAATTAAATGGCATTAGGATAGGCTTACATCAGCTGAGTTCTCTGCCCGGAGTCCAAGTATAATTCTTAATAATGATGGTATTACAAGTGATTTTTCTGTATAAAATTTTATTAGTGTTTCCTTCTGAGCGGTTTCTTAAGTTTTCTTCCTTTGTATCAAAGTCCATGTGTAAGAGACTTCAGACTAAGAATATTTTGTTTGAGAGTCAGAGACTCAGAATAATTTGTAGTCTACTGAAAGTATCCCCAATGTCCTGTTTGCATAACTCTTGTATAAGCTTCCCAATTCAGTTGTAAATGCACAGATCACTTGAATTCTGTAATTTGTTTCCTATGCAATGGGAGTAACATATGGCTTTCTCTTGGCAAATTGTTAATGTTTGTATCTGAGTTTGGAAATTATAAATAGCTGTCTGGTGCTAATCACCAATAATAATAATAATAGCAACTGCTCAGATAATTTTCCATATAATGAGAAATAAAAATTATTTCCTTAAATCATTCCTGATATTCACAGTGGAGTGGTTATCTTGTTATATACCTTGAGAAAAGAAATAAAATTCTGCAACTACCAAATATGTCAGTCATGTATCAGACAGGAAGGCCCAGTTAGAAAAATCCTTTTCATTGTCTTTAACGAATAGGCAGAACAAGTTGTGTTTTGCCATTAAATTATATACTTTTCAAAACACTTACAATATCTGGCCCTCCCTTGTCTGGAACTTAACTGTTGACTTCCCAACAAGTCCAGTTATTTGGAAGCTGATGCCCAAACCACTGAGCTGTCATTCCAGTGTAATTAATTCCTAACCTTTCACCATGATTAGGCTGGCTGAGTTTTTGGTTGCTGTACTGGTGTTATCTCGTTGGTGATACCTATTGGGATGTCTGCTGGCTCTTTCTGGAGTTATTCTCACAGCAGACACTCGGGGTTAGGTTTTTTGCCAGACTTTTCTTTCCTACAGGTCTTTAAATTAGTAACTGTGGAAGAGGGTGAATACTGAAGATGAGGTGAGCCATAGAGACAAGTGGTGGGGAGTTGGACAGCTCTTTTTTTAGCCATATTTCAGGGCAATGTATTGTTGAGGCAGAGAACCGGAGTCCAGAGTGCATTTTAAAATCAAATAGGCCTTTCACAAAGGCACCAAGCTGGGGCAGTGTAACAGTGTGACTGTGAAGTGTGGGGTTTGTGGGAGTGATAAGTAAGAAGGACCAGGATCAGCCATTTCCTTCACTAAAATCATGCACTGAAATTTCTCCTCAAGCTTCTTTCTCAATGTTCCGGCCATCCTGAGAAGTTTTATTTTGCCATTAGAAAGACACTCAGCGTGTGTTTCAGTTGTACCAGGTACTGTGCTGCTGGAGCTGGGCAGAGCTGCTCTTCTTCACTTCAGGCTGCTCCCACTGGGAATTCCTTGGCATCTCCAGCGTGTCTGGGCTGAGGATGGGACTGAACCCACTGTTACAGCTGAAGCAGCATGGCATGAATAGCACACAGGATACATTTTTGCTCCAACAGTAAGATAAATATCTTCTAAAACGTATTCTGTTTTTAATGTGTTGTTTGGAAGTCCTCCTGCCAAGCTCTGTGAGTGGAGAGGGTTTTTCCAGCTCAGATTCTTGGGAAGGCTCATCTTCAGGTACTAGTGCAAGTGTCAGCAAAACCCTGGGTAATCCCACAGCTCCTTGCTGGCTATTGCCACTCAACTTGTGTTTTAAATGACTTAAAACAAAAAAACCCTCCAAGTATTAGCTCTTAAAACTTTATGAATTCAGAAGTGTTTCTATGTAGTGTAATTATACATCTCATATTATTATATTTAAAATTAGCTGACTTAGAGGCTGCATTTGGTGGAGACCTATTTTGGGTTTCAGTTGTCTGAATTCTGGGGAGTTTGTGTGTGTGCCTAAATTACAACCTCTAGGAGTGATGGTACTGCTGCACTCTCCTAGGAGACATTAAATTTTGGATATTGGTTGGAAGGATATAATTTGTCTATCATAAACTATTCAAGGCCGGGTTGGATGGAGCTCTGGGCAACCTGGTCTAGTGGAAGGTATCCCTGCCCATGGCAGGGGTTGGCATGAGATGATTTTTAAGTTTCCTTCTAACCCAAACCATTCTGGGGTTCTGCAATTACTAATAATGCTTAGATCTCCTGTGCCCTATGGCAAGTCCAGAAGGATCGGTTTCCTCTCCTCAATGTACCTTTGGGTGAGGGGTTTATGTAGTGCTGAGGGTTTTTTTCACTTTGTACGTATTTCCTTGTGATGACTGACTGACTGTTAACTTGTATAATTTGTGAAAACTTCTGAAGAGTATCCGAGAAGATCATAATCTCTTCACAAGTTCATTTTTATGATGGGACAGCATGCTGGGAGCCTGGAGTAATCATGACCAGCGCTGTCCCCATCTCTTCGGCTTTTACAGCAGACATTGCAAAGTGCTCTGTGGATTTTGTGGATTTGTGTCTCCCAAAACCGGGCTTGCCTTCTGATTTTCAGTAAATCTCACAGCCACTGCAGTCCCCCAAAGGTTGCTCAGTAATGGACATTTATGGCAACATTCTCAAAAATAACAAAAAACTTCCAAGGTCCTGGAAATGCCTTTGGATTTTGCCATAATTCAGTGAGCCATTAGCAGCTTGCTTTTTATTTACTAATACCACCTTATTTGCATATACTTGTGTTACTGTGCATTAAAATACATGTCTTTCCAAACAATGACAAACCAGGAAAATAATTGAGACAAAATAATAGATCATTTCATGAAACTTTCAAGCTTGGGAGGCATGAGGATTTTTTGCAGGCACAGGCAGAATCATTTTAAGGGTAATTTAGATTAAGAGGTGATGCTTGACCTCAATGAGTTCTGGATTTAAATAGGTAAGTGTGGGAATGAAAAAATAAGAACATGAAATGACTTCTTCAGGATCACTTTGTGGGCCATTAACACCTGACCTAGGTTAAAAGTCAGGCTTTTGCTTTTTAGTTCAGAGTTTTATCTACTCTGGGATCAAGCCTGGAGGTTTTTCAGGCAGAAGGAACAGAAAAGGAAAAAAAAAACTCCTTTTAGAGCATGACTGTGCAGTAGTCCGAAAAAGGCAAATGCTGTCTTGACTCAAGCAAGGCATTTCCATGGAGGCTGAGAACCATTAATGCCATTAGCAGATAGTCATCTGTAAAACTGCACTATTCTGGTCTCCCATATGCAAGAAAAATTAATTCAGATGGGAACAGGTGCTGAAAAGAACTTGCTGGGATGTGGGACTGAACAAGGAGACAGACTTAACAAGAGGTAGCTGAAAGGGCTTGGCTTGTGTGGCCTGGCAGGACAAAAGCTGGTGTGGATCTGGTTGTTCCATAAATATATCCAGGGCTAAGTACTAGGAGGAAGAAGTCCTTGCTGTGGCTGGAGAGCAGTGTTGGCAAAAGAATTAGTGGGCAGAAATTAGCTGTGTGTAAATTTAAGCTGGAAATGGGATGAAGGTTTCCAGTTACCATAAACTTCTTAGTGATTTATGAACCAATGGTCCCTTGTGTATCACATAGTTCCCTGTGCTGCAGAGGCAGCGCAGCCCCTTCCCCTTATTTAGCACTTTGTTCACCTTCTCCTTGTTCAGCCTCCACAGGAAGGTTGAGTAACCTGCGCAAGTTTTACACCCACCTCTTTAAAACAAAAAACTCCCATAAAAGCCTGGCTTGTTGTCTTGTCTTTTGATGAAATTGCCAAAAAAGTATGAATGTTGTTTAATAGGTCCATTATTTGCCTGTTTATTCCTCTAATAAAGACTTATTCCATTTGGAAATCTAGTTTTTGGGGATTTTTTTTCCCTATGAGTGGCCCTAGACTGAATTTAAAATGTGATATATTTGCATCATGCAGAGCAATAACTATTCCAAACAGCTAAAACCTGTCATGTTTCTTCAGTCCAAAGAGCTGATGGACCTGTCTGGACCAAGAGAATTAACTAGATAAAAACTGGGAGCTTGGGGAAGCTTCCCTCGAACCCCTCTCTTGTGCTGGAGGTTTTGGGGTTTGCACATCTTCCAGATCATCACAACTGCTGTGTCTGAGGAACCTCGCTCCTGGCGGAGCTTGGAGCCGGCGTCTGGTCCATCCCCAGGGTATCCCCGTGGCCTCCTCCGCAGGCGCCGGGGCTGCTGCTTGCAGAGACCCACGTGATTGATGGTGCCACCTAATTTTAAATTGCAATTGAAGCCTTCTTAGACTGTGATCACTAATCAGAATGAAAGTTGTTTTTTGTTGGCTTTTATTGCTCATTCGACTTTGTCCATATTAGTTACAGGCATAATGTGATTGCTGCTCTGCTTTGCCGATACGTGGCATTCCCAAGGGATCCCCTTCACTAAAATCTAGATTTCTCTTTACAGTTTGACAGGTTGCTGTTACAGCCATAGAATGCTTTTTAATACTTTATAGTTATCAATGCAAAGAAACTTCATGTTGTTTTCATAGGTGACGGTGACATGAAGTCCCTCCTGTTACTTGATATTTAATTATGAAAGCATCCACTGGAAAAATAGTATGAGCCTGGTGTAATCAGCACTGGGGCAGACCTGCTAATCTTTTCATTTGGTCTAGACATCAAGGATGCTTTGTACTAGTCTGGCTGTAGCCTGATAATCTAAGACCTCCTGGACTAAAAGTTTCGGGACTCTTTATGAAGGGAAAAACTCCTCCATAAAACTCCTTAGGTTTGCGTATTCCTCAGGCTAATGAATGCCTGTTTGATTAGTTCATGGAAAAGGTATTTGGATGAACCTGACCATGGAGGCAGCTTGGCTCTGTGTTAGTGCCTTGATGTCTGGGAGAGCAGCAGCCCCTGGGTGTCAGGACAAGGGTACTATTCCTACTTGTCATGGCTCTTTGAACTCAGATAATTCTGGTTAAACAGCATTTCCATGTTACTTAGAAAATATTTTGGTAATTAGTTGCGTTCCTAGAGATCCACAATTACTGGCAATCCTTTGGCAGTGACAGATTGGTTTCCTTGCTCTTTTCTCCTCTTTCTGTTGTCAAATAGCAACAATTCTTCTTGTTACCTATTTTAAGCAAATTAAAGCTTCTAGATAAACACCAAAAATAATTATCAACAGTCTATTTTCCAAAATCTATCCACATACTTATTTCTTATGTATCACAGTCCAGTTTTAATCTATAACATTGTTTATGTCAGACCTCTGCATGTGTAATTAAGGAGTGGGCGGGAGGGCAGCAGCCGGGCCCCCCTTCACCTGTAAGATGCATTGGGAAAGTCATTCAGGGTCAAAACAAAGAAATTCTGTCTCAACAGTGGCCAAAACCGATTGCCTGAGGAGTATCAGAACACAAATGAGGTCTTGTGTTTTTTATGAGCATTTCAGTTCTTTGCATGGAAAAATTTAGATTGTATCTAGCCTGGAAGAATTCCAGTGTTGTCTAAGGAAACAACTGGATGTGTGAATGAAACCACTGTCTGGTCTGGCACAGCGCTGGGCGGCGCTGCTGCGGCTGCTCCTTGGGGAGTGGTGATGCTGTGAGTGCTGGGCTGGCTGAAGCACCATGTGCCTGAACTCGCCTTTGCTGGGGCTGGAGCAGCTCCCCGTGTGACCGTGCCAGCTGTGCTGACCTGCCCCAGCCAGCTGGTATTGTGATAAAACCCAGGTCCCCTGGAATCTGATGTCGCCCGAGAAACAGAAAACCGTGACGTTAAGGAAGTACAAGGTGGGAATGCACGGTGGAATTACTTTTTGTCCTCTGGATAAGAAGGCAAAGCCTGGCTTTGGCATTTCTGCAAATCTGTCACCATGGGCTGTGCCCAGTGTGGAAATCCAGGCGAGGAAAGAGTTGGAACCCCGCAGGGGTGGGACGGAGCTGCATTGCCAACTTTGCTGGTTCGTACTTGGTTTGATTTTATGCTGCTTTCATGTAGTACCATGGCTTGGTGATGGTGGAAATACCAGAGTTCTGTGTTCAGAGAGTTTCAGAGAAGATGCAGATACACATCTCCTGCACTCCCAGTCCCACTTGCCTTTTTTCCTCTCCCAAAAGAGTATCTTCTGTAAAATGAAGATCATAATCTACTTATTTGTGGGGAGGAAAGACAAGAAGATACAGCAAAATTAAATAATGGTGGTTTGTCTTTGCCTTATTTTTAACAGTCAAGCAGGAGAAACACCCCTTCTAAAATATATTTATATAGACATGGTGTGGCCCTGGCACATGTTTCCCAGAGAGGCTGTGGACTCCCCAGCCCTGGAAGTGTCCAAGGCCAGGTTGGTTGAGTCTTGGAGCAACCTTGTCTAGAGGTGTGTGTCCCTGCCCATGGTAGGGTGTTGGAACAAGATGGGCTTTAAGGTTCTTTCCAAACCATTCTATGTTTCTACAATTCTGCATCTATAAATATGGTTTGTTTTGCAGTCTATAACTTCTTGGAGTAACATTATCTTTCCTTTCTTTAATCAAAGGCTGTGTTTGCTAACAACCAAGTGTGGTGCTGGGCAGTGGGGTGGTTGACTAAGGTGAGGTTTGACTGAAGTACTCTGGAATGGGAAGAGAAACACCTCAAGGAAAGGCTCAGGGCTTGACTAGGTCTTTCTGTGGCATCTCAGTATTTGCAGATCACCGTGCCTCTTCCCCTTTCCTATTCATCTTCCCTTCATTACGTCCCTGCCAGCTTTTTTTCAGCAGGCTTAGTTTTCAGCAGCTTGTCTGCTAATAGGCACAACTATTCTCCATCAAGACTGTCTGAGCAACGCATCTGGAAATGTGGAAATTGAAAAGAAATATTGCTGGTGAAACCCAACAGAGAAAACAGGTGCAGGTTGGGAGAGGGAGCTGCCAAACTATAAATATTTATATACTAAATGCATATGCTGGTGTGTAAATTAGGTGCTTGTAAAGCCTATGAGCAATCTTCCAAACCTGCCTTGGGTATAGTTTACCTTAGAAAATATATTTTAAACCTTATTTTGTGTGAGCATATGTTTAGAGACACTGCCAAGGGCCAGCATTCCACTAGGACAAGCCGCATGGGGCAAAGTTCCTTTTTCCTCTTGGCACTTCTTTTATTTTTCTAGTTGTTGGTCCTGGGACCACAATTGGACCTATTTGTGTAATTTCTTACTGTTTTTCAAAACTGGAATTTTTTTTACATCGTGAAACTGAGAGTTTACCTCAACTTTTTAGACAAGCGCCTAAGGGTAGAGCTAATAAAAAATTATATTTACTAAATCACACAATTCTGTCAGTTATTTTCATGATTTGTTCAGTGTTCAAATGACTTGTACAATGCACTTTGGTTTCTTTCTCATTTTAATACTTCAGTTAAATAAGTAGGTGGGCTGAGCATTACCTTCTGCAGCAATTTTGGTAATATAAATATCTGTGCCCAGATATTTGTAGTTGTCAATTATTATTTTTATTAATTTATTCTTTTTTTTCCCCAGTATAAGATACAGATATAGTAACCATATGCTTTGATTGTTTTATTTCATGCTTCCTCTATAAATCTTGGTTCATAAGGAGCATTACTGAATGTTGCAATTCATTTCACCATTTCATATTTAATGATTATCATGTAAGAGCATCTTGGGACTTGTCTACACAGGAACTAGAATGTAATTAAATGGAGGGATACGTTTAAGAACTTGCCTACATAGGGAAGTTCATTTGAATTTCAATATGATGTGAATTTTTAAGCATATTTTTTTTCTTGGGATGTGATTTATAGGTATTTTTGTTTTGGAGTAAGAACTTCTTGTTTTGGAATTGCAAAGTTAGTGTTTCTCAGGTATCTGCACACACTTTCCTCACTGAAGAACCTGAAATCTGGTCAAAAGTAGATGTTTCACCATATATTTTTGGTTGTAGAAATATGGCAATATTTATTTGAGTTTCAGTTTGTAATGTTGGTTGTTTTTTTTTTTGATTTTGAGAGTTTCCATTAAAGCGAGTGATTTGATTTTGCAATTCTTTTTTCTGAGGACCTAATAGCTTTTGTGTTTTGATTTTTTTGTATGATTTTCCTTTTCCATAAGTGCATATATGTGTTGGATGGCACCACATATGGATCTGGGCACAAGGATTAACTAATTAAAGTCTTTGTTTTATCCTCTGCTTGCCAGCAATGATTAATAAAACATTGATGCTGGACTTCCAGTCCTTTGGTTTTTTCTTCTTGCACAGAATCCCAGGGTGGTTTGGGTTGGAATGGACCACAAAGCTCATCCAGTGCCACCCTTGCCATGGCAGGGACACCTTCCACTATCCCAGGTTGCTCCAAGCCCTCTCCAACCTGGCCTTGAACACTTTCAGGGATGGGGCAGCTGTAGCTTCTTCTTTGTGTGTGTGTTCTTGCCTAAATAAAGGTTTTCATCCAGGATGAGATACTATAATGCACTTCCATTGCCACAAAAAGACTTTTCATGATTCTGGGTTTAGTGGAAAGTGAACACAATGTCCAGAACTGCCATGGTGCAGTCTGGCTTTAACGCCTCGCACGAAGTGCCTCAGTCAAGTGTCCTGCTGAATCCAGATGATTTTTTTCTTATGATTGAACAAAGCACCAGTCCCAACCATCCCATTTTAGCAAGAACCATGTAGTCAAAGCTTCTACAATCCCTGTGGTGGCACCAACAGGAAGGAGTTGGAAATAGTCCCCCAAGAAGCTCTTGGATGGATGGATACTGGCACCTGGGGGAGATCGAGCCACTGAGGTGCAAGGTTGGTTATTTTTTTTTCCCAATAGATACTTAGAAAAAGTCATATTGGACTAACATTTAGCAAACAAAAGTGACATTTGAGGCACCTGGAAGACAAACCTGACAAGAGTGGCATTTCCGTGTCCATACTAAGAACTGCTGGGAGTTCACTGCTCTGGTAATATCCATGGCATGAGCTCAGGAGCTTGAGCCCTTTGGCTGGGCAGGGAGTTCCTGCTTTAATAACCCTTTTCTTGTGTGCAGTTTTGGACACTTTCTTTGATTGTGGAGAAGTGCTGCTGTAACTAGCACTAGTGAGCAAGAAGCTGCAGTGAGGCTGAAGGGAACAAAAGCTACCCCAGGTTTCATGTGGAAAGCACCAATTTATTCCAACATATTGATGCTCATGCAGTGCTTAAAACAAGTCTTGCTTATGTGTCATTATGTTTCTTATTATGCTTATATTTTAAGAATAGTGTTCTAAGATAGAGAGAATTATCCTATTTCGTCCATATCTTTGACTTTTTCTTGACAAAAATTTTCCTGTTGACAGAAGTCACATTAAAATTAATGTTGTTTAAGCTTCTAAGGCTTTTGAAAGGATCATTGGCACAAAATAAATAAATTCACGCTAGTGAATAGGTCATTATACCTTAAAAAGAGGGGAGGTAATTTGATTTGGTGTCTTAATTGGTTTCTAAGCTAAAATTAATAGTGTGTGGAATCCCTCTAAGTAACATGACTCAGAAGTATTTATTTTTCAACTCCTCTTTTGAGATTGATGGGTGTGTTATCTTAGCATTTGAGAGATGCAAGCAGTACTGGAATGACAAACATTTCTCGACAGCTCTAGAAAGATGGATGGTGTGAGGACCCTGGAACAGGTTTGGGTGTTTGTGCTTTCCAATGGGTCATCGGGAGACTCTTGTTTCACTTTCATTCTTAATGAAGGGAAGGAAAGGTGAGACCTAATTATGGGTTTATGTCTTTTGTAATGTGACTTCTCAGGGCACAGGTTTGTCATCCAGCCCTCAACAGAAGAGCACAGTGATGGTCATCCCCAGCTCATGGTCCCAGTTAGTGCATTTTGCTTTTAGAAAAGTTACTGGGTTTTACTGCAAAGCTGCTGCTAAACGATTATCTACACCTTGGATATTTGTTATTATATTGTTATTGTATTGTTGCTTTATTTGGCAGTTCTACACATCTTGCATAAAATCATGTTTTAATGAAAAAAAAATCCCTTACCAAAACTAACCAACTATGGGCAAAATCCTTAGGCTTGACCAGAATCTTTATATATAGATACTTGTCAGCATCTCTTCATGTCTTTTGATTGGCAGAGTTGTGATAGCCTTAGGAGGAGAGAATGCCTTGAAAATACCACACATGTGGGCTGCCACATCAAATATCTGTGAAATTAATAAGAGAAAAAATACATTATTAATATATTGATATCTTTCTTGTGAAAGTTCTGTACAGATGGAAGAGAGTGATTTCTTTTAATATACTTTATTGCCAAGATTTAAAACTAAATGGAACCATTGTCATACAAATGAAGTTACAACATTGCACTCATCAATGTGCCTGTGATATTCTCCCCTAACAATTAAAACTCTTGGATATGTTAGGAACTGGGCTCCTTTTGGCTCTAGGAGCACACAGTGGAGGGAAGCAATGAGGCTGCTCTGCCAGTGCAGTGTCAATCCTGAAATGCCCCTTAGGGTTCCCTTGCTCTCTTTTCAGACATCCGAACAACAGGAGAAAGGGATTAAATTGTGTTGTAATCTCTCTCCTATAGTCTTGATCAATTCCCTAAGTGTGCTGTGTATAGAAAAGTGACTTGAAGCTCTCCTTGAGATCCTCTTCTAATATTTAAAAGTAGTAATTCCTGAGAAATGATTTTATTAGGAGGTTTGAGCTGTGGGGAAGTGGAGCAGGTCAGCTCTGTGGCATTTAGAATGTTAGCATGAATGTTAGCATGCTGCATTGCTCAGGCATGTCGTTAAAGGCCTATGCCACTTCACACCTTGGTTCACATTTCAACTTTTCTAACTGATTCTGTTACAGCATTTCTGTGTTTCATCCATTGTGGGTTTTGGGGCTTTGAGGTTTTTAATATTTTGGCCAGAAGGACCTGTAGATTTCAATTTTGCCAAATATGGCCAGACCAAAGCAAATTCTCCTTCACAGATGCCAGGAATTTCAAGTATAAAAATTAATTTATTTCTGAAACTAAAAGGTAATTTGAACAAGCAGTTTATGTTTTTATGTTTGCACTTACTGAAATAACCTCTGCCTCCCCAAAAGCAGGCAAGCCTGCTACTGTATGTACAATGCTGCTTTTGTCTGCCTTGGAAGAAGAAAAGCCTCACTAATAGGACGTGTCAGCCATGAGCAGTTAAAACCAACACATCTCTGTGTGATATAAGAGAACAGTTTATGGATTAATATTCAGGTTCCTGGCAGGAAGCACATTGTGGTGGATTAGTATCCTTATCGTTTGAGTGACAATTTATAAAAAGCTGATTAAAATGACCTGGATCTGGGACACACGGGTTGGAGCCAGGAGGTGTGTGGGAGTGATTTAAATCTCACCTTCCTATGTCCCTGCTCTAATCTGCTGGGCAAGAGCAGAGCACAGCAAGGCTGCTTGATTTTATAGCTCTCTAGCAGTCACAGGGGACTGAAAGCAGCTGATAACAATGGTCTGGAGGGCTCTTGAGTGACCAGCTCCTTCCACAACTGCCCTTGCTAAATCTGGGAGCTCAGGATCCTGCTGTACTTACTAGGGGGAAATAAAGTCTTCACAGCTCCTGCCTCTGCTCTTGCTCCTCTGGACGAGATTTGTGTCTCCTCCTTGACTTAAGCACTGCATTGAGCAGCAGAAATACTTCCCCAAGAGTTCCTGAGTAACAGCTTTATTCCACCACAGGAATTTGTCTAAGCCATCTTCAGTATCAGATTTTATCTGCAGTATTGCTCAGAGCAGCTGCACTGTGTCCAGAGGACCTGGCCTGGTGTATTTTAGGACACAAATAGTAACTTAAACAGGATACTGACCTTGTGCAGTACCTATCTTCAGCGAAGAGATTATTTGAAGTTTTGTTTATTTTTTAAATTATACGTTGCACTCATGGCATGCTGGCCTTGTGACAAATATGATTTAATGCAAAGGAATCTCTTGAAGAAAATGTCTTTGCAAAGTGATTCAGGGGATATTTTGGCAAGGCATGTAAGGGTGGTAATTTTCTTCAACCCTAATAATGGTTCCTAAAATACATAGTAATAAAAGAGTTCCTGAAGAAACCAGGTTACAGATGTCAGATGCTTCTGACATCCATTTAGTGATGATAATTCATCATGAAAAACTTGCAGAGGTAGGGAACAGATGTGGGGTGATCAGAGCTGCATTGTGGAAGTGTGTGTGGGGAGGTGAAATTTTATTTTCTTATTCCAGGGCCGCACAACACAGATGAATGTTGCTTCATTGCCTTGTCTCCATGACCCTGGAAAGAAGGAACACTTTAGCCCCTCTTTAGCCTCTCAGGGGGAGACATACCATTGTGGTGCTGCTTCTCTCCTGGGGTACATGAGGCACCAGCAGTGGTGGGAGCTACAGAACAGCTTTGGCCTTTCCCTCTCCTCTTTTTGTGTCCAGGGTGGCCTGACCCAGTGACACAGATCAAAAAATGGAAAGATCCAGAGGGAAATCAGATGATTTTTGGCCAGATCAGGTTGCTCTGTGGGTGCAGTTGGTTGGGTGAGCACAAGGGAAGGGCATGGGTTGATTATCTAACTGAAACACATTTTTTAGCAGTTTTCATTTTAAGTTGAAAAGGAACAGCCTGACAGCAACAAAATGCAAAATGATAGGAAGATATTCGGTGCAGCGTGTCCTGCACTTGGAAATTGCCTCCTTTGATCAAGGAGCCCAAAAGCATTGATGGGCAAGTGTCCTTCTGGAAGAGGAGCTCAAGAAAGGCTTGGAGTGAGGAGCTTTGTTTGTGGATGCATTAATAGTGTGCTAAACAGAAAGGACTTGGTGGTGGTAAATGCATAATGTTACTAGTCTTTGGCAGCTGGCCAGAAAGCAGTATTCCTTCCCATGGAGGTTCTTTTTGCAGTGTGGATCTCATGAGGTGAAGCCTGTCTGTGCTATCCAGCTTTCATTTCCCCTGAAGCCATGGCTGACCTCTGTGAGGCCTTGTGAATACACTATTTAGGTGGCTCACAAAGTCAGCAGTTTTCAAGATGGAACAGCTTATAAGGGCCTCCTTCTGTTTTTATTATTATTTCATTTTTGTTATGCTATCTTCTTAGCAAAATATCATTTTAATGAGAAGAGCCAGGCTCATCGGTGGTCACCTGACCTGTTTCTCATTTACTAAAGCAGGAGATTCGTGTCTCTTCTCCCATTTCAAGCTTTGGGCATCAGGTGCATTGAAAAAATGAAGTTAAATGAGCTAGTTTTTCATGCATCTGTACTAGAAAACTTGATTCAAAGATGAAGACAAGCAAAAATTTTTAGGTAGTGTGAAGTAGATAAGGAATTTTGGCACAAATGCCATATTATTTAGCTTGTGAAGTTATTCAAACACTGAAGATGACATGTACTCCTTAATTATTGTTAGTTCCTCGCTTCTTGTGGTAGGCTTGGACACAGCAGGCCCAGGGTCTTTCCTTCCACCCTCACTGCGCTTCCTCAGGTGAATGCTACAAGCACATCCACACCTTCAGAGCCAGTGGTTTATCCAGCTGGGCTTCCCTAGTTAGCAGCAGTGTATTTCAGGGTGTGGCCATCATCCTCTCCTCTATCCCCACCCCTCATTGCTGTGACAAGCCCTGCAGATGCAGCAGCCTTAGGAACAGGTCGCCGTGACACTCCACGTCATCACAGCCGGGAGCTTCTCAAGCTCCTTGTAATGGCACTGGTGGTATCTGCAAAGGATGTTGTGTGGCCAAAGTGCTGAGGAAGAGGCCCAAGCTGCAAGAGCTCAGTGGCCACTTGTTTGGTTGGTCAGAGCCACTAAAAGGATTTGGATGAGCTGAAAACAAACACGGAGCTCTGTGCCAGGCATGCTGGCAGCTCCAGCCGCTGCTGCCAGTTAAGGGGACTGAAATACTAAATGCCACTTAAAGCCTAAAAAATGCCCCATTCTGGGGACAGTGTCTCTGCAAATCCTTGGAAAGTCACACTTGTCAGTGGTCAGGAGAATAACAGCATCACCTCTTGAGCACTTTAAAGCAGAGCTGGCATGACAGGTTGTGATTCCAATGGGTCAGATGGGTGCACACCAGTGAGTCTGCCTTCTCCATCCAAAAATCTCTGAAGTCACAAGTATCAACGTTTTCTTTGCAATTTCCTCCTGTTGTATTGGCTGTACAGAGAAATGGGCTTTTAAACACTGGCTAATAATAGGAACATGTCTTTTGTGGGGAAAAAGAATATGAACTGTGTCAGATCCTTTATGTGGCAGATCTTTCCAGTTTTGTGGGACATGATAATCTGGGGTTTAGCTGCCCTCCTCTGTCTGTAAGCAACATTGTTCAGGCTTGCATCAATCTCATTTTTAATTAGAATCCTCTTTGAGATGGAAAATATCAGAGCAGATCTATAGTAAGACTGGGATCTTCACAGCCAGAGGGTTTTCAGATACTGCCTTAAAAAAGAAAAAAAAAAAAAAA
>WAAE01015420.1:116326-170347 GCA_013400495.1 Nicator chloris
AAAAAAAAAGAAAAAGCTATTTCTAATCCTTAAAATATTTGCCTTGCTTTATTTTCATATCTTGAAGACAAACAGGTGCTGTGTGCCCTTTATGATTCTCAAATATACAATCTCCAAGCCAGCAGTCTCCAAAGCCTTCCCGTGTTTGTACAATTAGGGTGGGATTTTCGGAATCGCTCAGTGTTGATCTCTCTGCTCTCACTGAAGTCAAACTCCCATTGACTTCAGTGAGAATCGTGTGAGATCAGCACGAGTGCTTTTGAAAATCCTTCCCTCCACTTTTTTTTTAGTCACATCTGTGTACAATTGAGTAAAAAGACTTCTGTAATATGCTTTAATTATTCTTTGTTGTTTTCATATAAAAGTGATTGAAAGGAAACCAGAAGGAAACCTGTAATAATCTTGACTTCAATCTTATTTACCATGAATTCTATGTTACGTTTTTCTTCTCCATTTATGTAATTATATATTATTTTATGACAACACAAGATAAATCACTGAAAATATGAGGAATAGAAATAATTAGGTAATACAGAGTGGAAGAACAGTCTCGGAGGAAAGTACTTGACGCTTTGTGGTCTGGTGGGTTTCCATTGTTGCTTAAAGCATCTTTCCTTTGGCTGTGTGGGAAAAGCAGCAGCCTTCATGTGAAAGGCTAGTGCTGAAACCTGATGAATTTGGAGGCTGCATGGCCAGCTGCGAGGAATGGCTTTCTGGATGTCACTGTCCCAGGAAACTGCAGGTGATTGCCCAGGTATCCAGAGTCTGCTCTGCCACTGTGCTTTCCACACAGTTTTGGTCCACCTGCTCCTCCTTGATTCATGCACCTTTTTGGTTTCCAGCGTGTATTTCAGTGGTATTTCTGGTTAACTGTTTGCTCTTGGGCAATACCAAAGAGAATCAGAGCTTTCTGTAGCTCAGGGGAATTGGGAGAACCCCAGAAATACCTAATTCAACAAGATCAATATTTGCGAGACCTGCCCTCTACAGCCCAGCTTCACTTCTGGCTGTAGATACTCACTGAAGTGCTCTAGGGGAGCATCCAGCTGCAGTGGTTTCTATTTGTATTGTATTAATGTTTGCTTGGGTTCGTAGCAAAAGATTTTGGCTGAGGAGGAGCTTTGGCCATACCTATACTACTTCTCCACCTACTCATGTGGTACAAAGCACAGGGGATTTTGGAGCCCAGTGGGAGGAGGTGACTGCTTCACTCATTAGTGCTGACAGTTTACCTGAACTGCCCTTCTGGGAGGCTTTGAAGAGAACTAGGTAGATTCAGAGGGCAATTCTGATGGCAAAGAGCACATGGAAGCCTGCTTGGATTCAGGGGTGGTTTTGCAATGGAAGGACCTCAGAGTTACCTTGAATTAAATTGTCTTCTAATGGCAGGGTTCCATTCCATCCCTAGTCTCCTGGGATTATCAGTTCTGCTGTAAATGTGTGTTCAGCATTAGAGTAAAATGTTATGTCAGTACATGGCACACTGGTTGCCTGTTTCAGCTGCTGCTGTTTCCACCACGTGTCACTGATTAGAGCTGGGCCACTAGCCAGGCTGGTCCTCCATACACTCGAAATCCAAAGTGCTCTATGAAAGACATTTATTAGCTGAAGTGTGGCAGATTGTGTGATAAACTCCATGGCATATTGTTCCTCTTAGTGCACTCTGTTGGTGTTCTCATGTGAACAGGAGTAAAGGTGTTGGACTGTTGAAATTCAGTAGATGCAATTTCTCCTGCAGGACCACGGATGACAAATGCAGCATGTGCTCAGGGCTCCACTGGCCTAATTAACTGAAAATTGTCAGGCACTGTTTTGGGAAATGTAATAGGTGGTCTTAGTGTTCAACACCCAGGGGGTGCTGGGGCACTGAAGAGGCTCCCCAGGGAGTGGTCACAGCCCGAGGCTGCCTTAGCTCAAGGAGTGTTAGGGCAATGCTCTCAGGCACAGAGGGATTCTTGGGATGTCTGTGCAGAGGCAGCAGTTGGACTTGATAATCATTGTGGCTCCCTTCCCACTCAGGAGGTTCTGTGATTCTATGACCTGATGGAAGGAGTGGAAGTCGCCTGCAGAGGCACTGGACACCTGTCCTCCTTCCCTATCAATACTCCTGAAAGTGCCAGCAGGGTGTAATCTGCATCTGCAAGGTGTTCTTACAGAAATCTTGGTATAGTTTTAATCAAATTATTAGTCTGTGAGCTCCCCAGGAGGCCTGAGTGCTCAGCCACCCTCTGCAGGCACTGCTGGTTCCAAGAGGTAGCTTAAAATTAAATGTTCTTTAACATTTCACTTATAAACAAAATGGAAACCAATGTGAAGAAGCTGAAGGACAGAAATGGGTGTAAACAGCTCTGAGCAGTAATGTGACAGCTATGGTAGGAATTGTGAGATGTTTAAGATATAATTACTCTATATTAACAAGATGAGATCTCCACAAAAAGCATGACGAGCCTGCCAGAGAAATAAACCACAGAGTACTGGCTGGCCTGATTTTATTTTATTTTTTTTTTTGCCATCATCATATTCTTGAGCGCTGTTGCCAAGTTTTGTCACGCAGGACTTTTTAGATGCTGTAGATTTAACCCTCAGTCTGTCCTTGTGGTGGCCAGTTTCCAGATACTGAGGGCAGATAATATTCTGACATGTCCTGTTGAACTGATGCATTCGGACTTCCTGAGGAAAAAGCCTCTTGAGTGCTTCTAAATTATTTATTTATCTAGGCTTCATCTTACTGAATTTACTGTTTGCTGAAACAGGCAGAACTCTTTTGGCCTGGCATGAGATAATATGTTTGACTTCACTCTTTCATTCCTATGGAATGATATTTGAGATGCATGGGGGTTTTTTTTCATTTTTTCTAGAATATCAGGGGAAAATAATTTCAAATGGACACAGAATTTTGCTGAACATCTGGGAGCAAAATGGGGAAAGTTTGATAAATGACAGCTTGCTGACATGGAACAGCAACTAGCTCAGTGAAGGAATCTAGGGCATTGCAAGTAAAAGGATTTTTTAAAGTTTCGTTTAGTTGGAAGTACAGCGCCATGCTGTATGCATATGCTTGACAGTAACAGATTATTTCAGTTGTCAGATTTAAAAAAGCAAAAAAATTCATTTAAGTCATGCAGTAGTCTTAATTTCGGGAGCAGCCGTGTCTGTGTACAATAGACACAGGCATTTTTTGAGTAGTTAAGTCAGCAGAGGAGATTCTTGTTCAAATTTTATATTCTGTTCAGAGGTTAATTACTATATTAAATATATGGAAATATGATACACTAAGCATGGCATCATCAGCTTACATTGATAACTCAACTGCATAAGTTTAAATTCTTTCAGGTGTTGACTATTCAACTGTTCTTCATTTTAGCCATTTTGTGTCTGAGTCACATTGAGTTTAAAACTTGCATATTATTTTGATTTTACCCATTGCACACACCCATTTATGCATAAGCTTAAATACTGTCAAATAAGCAAAAATCTCTTCACGTGCACAAGTTTAAACTGGAATTAACTGAAGGCAGTCAGACCTTTGCAAGTAGAAACAAAACCTGTGACTTACAAAAAAAACCTAATCGTAGCCCAGATATTTTCTGGAGAACAGACTTGAGCCCTGTAGAGTTTTTTCCCTTGTGTTGCTCTACCAGTCTGAGGTCAAATGTCATTTTTTTCTTCATTTACCATAATTGCCTCTGAAACATAACAGTGGAACAGACCATTAGCAAAACACTGAACTGTCAGAAGCAGTTGTTGGTTTCAGATCCAAATGGGGTGCTTTCCATGCTCTGAAGAAACTTGTATCTGTATCCTATAGAGGTTCCTGTGAAACATCCAACAATTCCAGGTTTGTATTGCAGTTGAGAAGATCCTATCTGTCCCTCCAGCATGAGGTGGGGGGCAAGGACCCCTCAGTGCTTTTCTTCCAAACCAGGGTCTTCACCAGCTCTGGTGGTCGTTGGGAGTGACCCTGACCACTGCACATCAGCCATAGCAAATAGTGGGTGAGAAATTCCCTGTCAGCTGCCTGAAAGTCATTGTAGGAGCTGCCCAGTGCTGTGCCACAGAGTTCAGGCAAAGCAGAAGATGTATGAACTTCCTTCCTTCCTTCCTTCCGTCCTGCCTTCCTTCCTTCCTTCCTCCCTCCCTCCCTCCCTCCTTCCTTCCTTCCTTCCGTCCTGCCTTCCTTCCTTCCTTCCTCCCTCCCTCCCTCCCTCCTTCCTTCCTTCCTTCCTTCTCCCCCCCCAACTCTTGGCTGAGCAGCCTGAGTTTGCTTCAGGAATATCTATAATAAAATTGGACAGCAGAGATTTCCAGATGTTTTATAGTCATTATGTCAAGGTAATAGATGGGAAAGGTAATTCCTGGAAACTCCATGTGCCTGGAGATGGAGCATCTTTCCCTTGATGTACATCTGCAGGGGTCTGACAGGTTCCTGCTGCTCTCATGGTCTCTGTCCACTAGTGTTCCCATGGGAGTGCTCAGTAAGTTGCAGCACCAGTAACATGGACTGTGAAAATGAAAATATTTGTTACTGAGTGTTTTGTAACATAAAATGTTAAATCAACTTGCTGGAAGAAATTTTATCATGTAGTCCTTTATGGTATGATCACCTAAAATCTGTCTGCAGTTTGGCTACACTGAGCTGACTGTGAGTCTGACTGTTTGGAATTATGATTTGTTATGGTACTTTTCTTGAATATTTACTATGATTGGGATCCTACCTCAAAGCCTCAGACGTAACTTCAGTAAAAAATATTCTTTCTGTAAATATGTTCTACTCTTTCTGTAAGTAAATCTCTGCTTATTTCTTATATTATTGTTTTGCACACATAAAACTGAATGGCTTTAGATTTCTCTGGATGGCAAAGTGCATTCAGCTTTTCCAGCAATATTCTTGTAAAACAGATCCTGCAGAAGCCTGAAGGAATTCTGAGCAGGCAGATAATGCTGCCTGAATTTTCCCATAGGCCATGTTTAAAGTCAAATTGGGTTGTGACATTAAATAACACCATATGGTGTGTTCACTCCCTCCTGCTCCAGCTGGAGGCTCAGAGCAGTTCCAGTAGCATTTTACAAGAGTTGATTGATTTTGGGGTGGGTTATAGGTTCTGGCAAGGAAGGTGATCTTGGAAAAACCTTAGTGTTTGTCTTTTAAAGACCACAAGTGCAACATTTGCAAGGACAATTTGTATTATTATAAAACTGAGGATGGGGAGCTGGGGGGGCTCAGCCTGGAGAAAAGGAGGCTCAGGGGGGACCTGGTGGCTCTGCACAACTCCCTGCCAGGAGGGGACAGCTGGGGGATTGGGCTGTGCTCCAGGGAACAGGGACAGGAGGA
This sequence comes from Nicator chloris, assembly GCA_013400495.1. NCBI lineage: Eukaryota > Metazoa > Chordata > Aves > Passeriformes > Pycnonotidae > Nicator > Nicator chloris. Next base: position 121,659 of record WAAE01015420.1, read on the forward strand.
GAGGGAACGGCCTCAGGCTGGGCCAGGGGAGGTCTCTGTTGGGCATTAGGGAAAACGTCTTCACTGAAAGGCTCGGCAGGCGTGGGAAGGGGCAGCCCAGGGAAGTCAGGAGTCACCACACCTGGAAGTGTTCAGGAAACCTGTGGATGTGACACTTGAGAATGAGACTTAATGGTGAACAGTCGTGGTAGTGGTTGGACTGGATGAACCTAAAGATCTTTTCCAACCATAATGATTCCATGACTTCCGTGTGTGTATGCATATGTCATTGTGTATGTCTAAAAGATGCGCCAAACCTGTTGAGGAAAGAACTTGGAATCAAACTGTACTTCAGATTATGACCTTTTGGGGTCTTGTGCAAATTATTTTTGTCGTCTGGATGATTTTCTTTCTAAGGGGATGCCAAAAGCATCAATGCAGACTATCCAAGCTCCATAAAACCCGTTTACCATTTTCGTTGTATCCCTGAACCTTCAAAAACAGAGATCAAAGCACCTGCAGATGCAGACAGGACATTCCATGCATGGCATGTTTTAAGATATCCTTTTATTCTGATTCTTCTTTTCTTTTTTTTAATTACAGTTCTTTGAGGTTCCATTTGACTCAAATATGAACAGGACTAAAAACAGACCCCTGGTGCGAGGACAGATCAGGTAAGGCAATGCACACCTGCTCTGGCCGAGGCGGAATAAACCTTTTCTCTATTTCCAAGTTTCTCTCCCTCTTCAGATGACAAAAAGTAGCACTTTGAGACAAAACACTCAAGAAAGAAATACTCCTCTGTGTTCCTTGCTATTTCTTCATGTTTATAACTTCCATGTGAGGAGTTTGAGCACTCATAGCCATAAAATACTGAATTTCTCAGTTCAGTAGAATTTCCCTTCATATTACATATTTCTTCATGTGTGGTGACTCCATGCATTGTGTGGCAGCATGCAGTTAGGTTCCACTGAACTTTTGTTTTCTAATAATAAATCTGAAAAATTTCCCATCTAAGAAGAAACACAAAAATGTGTGTTGCTTCTACATGTTTAGTTGATTGAAAACTCACAATTGTGGCATCTTAGAAAATTAATTTAAAAATTTGTCATCATAAAGTTTGTCATCATCTGTAAGTAAATTCCTTCCTTCACAAAAAAAAAAGTCCTGCATTAGCATAGGAATTTCCTTAAAATAAAACTCCTCCGTTCCCTGTTTTCTTGATTATATATCAGTTCAGTTTCTCAAAGGCTGTTTGGCAACTAAAAAAGCAAAGTGAAAAAGAACATCAATAAAAATCCTCTAACTTATTTGCAAACTGAAACTGAAGGCCCAATTCATAAATGATTCAACAAACAATTTTAGTATTGCATTTCCATGATTTGTGCCAAAGAGTATGTATAACAAAATTATGTTTTCCCTTAGGCTTTTGTGAACAGTTGGTCCTGTTTATTTCTGTGTTTTATCCATCACCTTTGGAGGACTGAAAAAAAATGAGAGATGAAATTACAAGAAAATTGAGACAAAATATTCAAGTGAACCTTGGGGCTAAATTCACTCTTGTGGTAAATAGTGCACTTCAATAAACTTGTTTGATTTGTTCTCAAAGGTGGTGCTAATTGCAGATTCCCGAGTTAATTCTACTTAAAAACATTTTTTAGGGACCACTGCAGTGAGGGCATCTGTTGGATATACAGTAAGTCAGGCTTAACTGTGTGGTTCAGGGGATGGACCTGCACTTCTGCCTCCCTTGCATGTGGTCCTTAGGCCCTGGCAGAAAGACCACTTACTAGGAAGAAAAATGATGGCGGTTCTTTCTTTTTATTATTATTATTTTATTTTTATCATAGTCTGCTAGCATGGCTTGCAGTGCTTCTGGAGTCAAAAATATAACTGGGAAACTTTCTGTCAACTTCTGATTCAGAGAAAGCTATTTATTTTATGTTTCCAGTGTCCTTAAGTGAACTTCACTGTCATCTGAATGCACCACTGATTGGCGAAACCATATTTCATGGATTTTCTTACTTTCCCCCCCTTTCATATTTCTTTTCACCACAAAATGGTAATGTTGGGGACATTGGGCAATCACTCATCAATCTATCTACCTGCCTGTCAACAGCTAATTTAAAGTTCTTTAAGGTGTCGCTTGCCTTGAATAATGCTGCTCCTGCTCCCTGCAGACCATTGAGTATGAAGACCTTGACTGGGGTTATTTTTACTGCATGTGCCAGAGGAGAACAATCCAGTGCAAGTGATCTAACCTTGTATTTTGCCGCATACTTTGTGGTGTTCCTTGAACTCTTTCCTTCCTGGCTGATTAAATAAAGCCTGTAAATGGTTATTCTAAAACCAGTCAAAACCAGACAAGACAGGGATGGATAAATAGTACATAAGAGACTGGTGTCTTGGCTCTGGGAAAGAATCCCAAGATTTTGGGGAGTTCTTGCCCAAAATTTGTCTGACATTTGAGTTTTGGCATTTTCTTCTCTTTAGCTGCTTCATTTAATGAAACATTTGCTGCATTTTTAATTCTGCTGCATTCCAACATCTGTGCTATGCAGTGCAAACAAGACATCATTTTTGAATCCATCCTCATTTGCAGTGTTTGTCAATATATTCTCTTTTTATTCTTGCTTTCCTTGCTTTTTATTTATTCAGCATAGTCGTTGTTACAGAACTGGACAATATGGGTAGCAGTTTTTGTCCTGAGCTTGAGATCCTTTTTGAAGAGAGAAGGCTGTTAACTCTCCATCATGTTGTCTCTGCACCTCCTTGGAAAGGCTTTCAGTGGTGTCTTTGATGTGACTCCTGCCCACTGAAAACTGCCCTGAGGCCAATGAGAGTTTTTCTAGAGGTTATGCCATCACAAAGAGAATTCTTACATGCTTTGAATGTAGGCCAGAATCAAACTGGTAACCCCAGTGAGAGGTTCTTGGAGTTTCTGAGTCGTGCAGTCCCTGGATGAGCTGGTGTCTCCGTTTTAAGTAAGATAATTCACAGAGGTGCTTTGTTAAGCTTTTGTAGAGAAACTATTCCCATGCATTCTGCTTTGTGGCCTCCCTTTGCAGCTTCAGCCACCAGCTTGTTTAGGGTTAAGACCAGCTGTCTGTTCTAAGTGATCTTGTTTCCAACAACATTTCTCCCCTTCATTTCCGCCTGAAGCCTTCACTCTGAGAAAGCACCACAAGTCCATTTCAGGTGTTCATTTCCGTGCATACACGTTCCTGTGGTTCCCAAACCCCCACGTGTCACCCCTTGTGAGTTGCTGCAGACTTGCAGTTTCCTTTGGCATCCGTGAGGAATCTCCGTAGCTTTCAAAGAAAGGCTCTGTGGCCAGGGCTGCGTGTTGAGGTGTGCAGGTCTGGCTGGAGACAGTACTCTTCTCTTACTGGTGACATTCAGGAAGGCTCAGTTGGGCAGCTTTGGTCTGTCCATCATTCCCTGTGAGCCAGGAGCCAGTTCTGCAAAGATCTCTAGAAGGATGGGATTTGGAAAAGTAATTTTCCTCCATCCTTTGTGAAGTCTCTGTATTGCATCATCTTGATGGCTGAGGCAATTACTTAGCGGCTCAGTGTGTCCCAGTTTTATATTTTATATATTTGGGCTGGACAATAAATAAAGGCAATGACACAGACAGGTTCTGCAGAGCTGGGGCTGCTGAAGATGCATGTTTACCTTATTTGCCAGCCCCCAAACCCATCTCCCTCTGTGCCCCCAGGGAATCTTGTGACACTGTTGGGAGATTTGTGACAAACAACACCAGATAGTTCATTGACTGCTTGCTTTACAGTGTTCTATTTAATTTGTAAGGCTCTGAAAAAGATGTTCTCTTTGAGCAGTGAGATGTAACCATCCTTAATCTCTATTCAGAGAGTAATCAGAGACATCCTGTTGCAAAAACAACAAAAGTAGGCCCAAACACAGCATGCCACTGAGTGCCATCCATCATCCTGCCTGCCCATGTGTCTTCCTCTCTCCTCTGACCCCTCAAGTCTTGTTTGGAAATACAAACAGCTGAGATGTTCTTTATGGTTGGGCTGCAGTGTTAAACTCATTGACCATATTTGTGTTCTGCATTATAATAACAGCTGATACTGTTTCCTTCTTTTCTTTCTGTGAATTTGTTTCGTGTCATTGATGAGGAAAAATTTCATGCGCTCACACAATCTTAAATTCGTCTGAAGTGGCAGCAGCTTTTCCTGATTTCCTGTTGGATGTGATTTATTCCCTTGCTTTTTAAGGTAATGGATTTAATTTTCCTGCAGATTAATTTTAATAAATCTCTGGTATGAGCTGCAGTAGCTGAGTGAGATCAACCTCAAAGCTGACAAGTGTCCTGCTCTGTTATGTAGGTTTGATCACCCTTTACCTGCACCCACTCCTTCGAAAAACTGGCAGTTATACAAACTTAGGGTACTGCTGGATCTCTGTGCTAATCACTCATAAAAGTCTTCATAGTTGTACAAGAATAGTTTTTCATCTTGAAAGAAAAAAAGACCTTGAACTGTATGTTCTCAATAACCAATTCACGCCTGGGTAGACATTGTTCAATTCTGCTCCTGCGCTACTTTGCAACTTCCAGCTGTTTTCTGTACCCAGTCCTTTGGCTTTGGCCTCAGCAGTGGCTGCCTGCAAGTGGCCCTGGGGCTTCTCCTTTGCTTATCTGGACCATGAAGCATTGTACAGGTAGCTTTAGAGGCTGCTCCAGGTTGAAAGGGCCTCAGGAGAGATGAAGACCCATCTCCTGCTCTCAGCAGTCTTGGCGCTGGTTGCTCCAGGTCTTGTCTCAAAACCCTTCAATATAATGGCTTCAAACTGCAAAAGAGTAGATTCAGATTAGATCGTAGGAAGGAGTTCTTCCCTGTGAGGGTGGGGAGGCCCAGGTTGCCCAGGGAAGCTGTGGCTGCCCCAACCCTGGGAGTGTCCAAGGCCAGGTTGGACAGGGCTTGGAGCACCCTGGGATAGTGGAAGGTGTTCCTGCCCATGGCAGGGGGGTGGAAAGAGATGAGTTTTATGGTCCCTTCCAATCCAAACCATTCTGGGGTTCTATAATAAAACTAACATGCTCTGGAATTTATTGATATTCTTATGGAAATTGTTTGTACTCAAGCTACTTTTCTATACACATTTAAGAAGCTTAAGTCTATTAAAATGGCAGAAGGTGGCACAACACAGCTAATGCCTTCAATGCTTCAACAGAAATAAAGCTTTGTGTTGTTTGATAAATATTTTTTCCAAGAATCCCATTAACCTTTTCCCTTAGCAATGCCCAAGGAGCTGTGTTTTGTCTGTGAGCTTTCCACTTCTGATGTTCACAGTTGATGGTTACTGCAGTTAAAAGAGGCAGTAACGCTTCTACTTACGGATATTTCTGCGTGCAGCGCTGACTTGGCTCAGGTTAAACCAGAAGCCAAACACAATCAGACCAAAAAGGGCTCCTGTGCTGGTACTGTTTCTCACCAATGGCTTATATTTGTGAATAGTAGTCACAGTTGCAGATATGGAAGTTGGATGTTTATGAACTAATAGAAAAGTGCAACAAGTTCAGAAGCACATTGAGACTCCAGGCTATTTCTATATAAAGCTGAGTTTTTCCACTCTGCTGCGTGTAGCAGACCTACAAGTGTAACAAAACCAGCCTACGCTGAAAAATTTGTGCATTTAAAACAAAATTTCTCCTGTAGTCACTGTGGATAACTCGGGGTCATTTGCTTGTTTCTTTGCTTAACACTAATGTAAATTAGGAACATTCCTACTGATGTAAGTGGAGCTGCATGGATATAAGTCAAGGAAAATCCATGTCCTGGGCTTACAATGAGACCTGCATTATGTGTTTTGCTAGCTCTGCTTAAGCCAGAGATTTAAAACCTCCCCAAGGGTCTTGGTACAACTTTGGGTCCCCTTTAGAGCTCAGCCCCTGCTTAGCTGGTTGCTCTGCTCCCTTGGGTGGTCATTTCAGACAGGTTTCATTCTACTTAAGTTAAAACAAATAAAACAAAAACTCCATAAATCTACAGTTCTTCAAGAATAATAATTTTTAAGAGATCAGATGCTCATTCCCTGCAGGAGAACATTCTGATGCTTTGTTTAGAAAATACCTCATTTTAAAGGGACAGCCCTGAGATCTTTTTGAGTGATAAAAATGTTTCTTTTTTCGGTGGGAGGCTTTCCTCTTGTTTAAACAGGGCACAATTCAAAGCAGACACCAGCACGGCAGCCTTTTCAAGAATTTCTTATCCTGCTTGTATTCAAGCTTTATTATTTAAAAACAAGTAAATTCATTCCTTCCCCACCACCACCCTCCTGCCTTCATTTTTTTTGCACCCTGTTTTTTCCAGAAGCTGTCATTGACTGTGTTTGGTAAACAAGAAATTTAAAAGACAGCTTTATATTTTTGACATGTACAATTCCTTGTAAAAATGTACTTCTTGCCTTTTGAACAACAGGGTATTTTAAATTTTTTTTCTGGCATGGCTATGTCACAGAGAAGTGTAGGGGGAGAAACCTTGGGGCTAAAATGTAGTTTAATGAGAATAAAACCCACATCAAAAGATGGTCTAATGCAATGATATAATGCTTCCTGTGTCTCTTTCCCAAAGGGGATATGGATGACAGTACTTATATTTCAATTATCTATTCACTGCCTGCATGGGATGTTTATTAAATGGTTCTAAGGCATCAGAGGCCTTTTGTAGAATGCATAGAAAAATTGTGATACTGCACATTATCCTCAGATCAAAATATGTTTTAGGAGGAAATTATATGGCTCTAACTACTTATATATTTTGTTTCTTAGGGCAATAAAGAGCGTTGTTTTATTAACTCCACATTTAAATTTGTTTCAGTTGAAATGAAGCAATCACTGGTTCTCCAGCTCACTCCTGCCCAGGGCTCATTCTGCCACAGCTCAACACAGACATTCCTTTGCAGGCAATATAAATATAAATCCTGCAGAAACACTTGACCCCTCATGCCTTGCTGCTTTTCAGCTCAGCCGATGGGTCTTTACCCCCAAATTATTTATCTGAATCTTTAATTGTATGTGGGACAGTTGATAAATCAGAGTACATTGTGCCTTGCCCCACATTAGGAAACATCCCACATGCTCTTGTGTAAAGCTGGAGTCATGGTGCATTTGGCTGAGTAGCTGCTCCATCTGCTTGTGGAGAATACTGCAGAGAAGTGATATGGGCTCCTAATGGAGTTGTCTTATCCTCTCATGTCAGCTCCTCCCCAGGGGGGAGGGAACCCAGCCATTGTGAACTAATCCTGCCATCTTTGTGTCTGGTGTGCATGGGCCTCTTGGACACTGATTGCAGCCATTGCCTCTTTTCTTCTTTAATTCACTAGTGAGGAGTCATTTTCTCCAAAGGTGATGTTAAAGTGAGTTTTTACAAACAAACAATATTTAAGCTTTAAGCCCAAGATTCTTTCCCCATCTTGGGGGCAATGTTCTTCTGATGGCTCTTCTTCCCATGTCTGTCAAACATTTCAGGTTCCTGTTTGTAAATTCTGACTAAATGCAGTCAAAACCCCAACCCTTTGTTCCCTGTACTAGTATTGAACCTTACCTGGTTTAACCATGACAGCGTCATCATTCACCCTGTGCCAAGTGGTGTAGGAAATGTCACTGCTCAACAAGTCCATTATGGAGCTGCTATACCCTGAGATCTGTTTACAGTGAGTCATGTTAGAAGTGCATTTCTCTCTGTGAAGGACAGAGTTCATCATGTCTCATACAAGTTATAACTTACATGTTATCAGCTTCGCAAGTCAGATATAAAAGATGTTTTTCTTGCACTTTAATTAGCTGTGTGAACACAGATGCATGCTCCCTGGTCTCTAAGACTAGAAAAGCTGCATTCCTGAGGTTGGGGTATGTGGAGAACCACTTTGATATGTTTTGTTTAGTTCTTTTTTTTGCAAGGGATGTAAAATCACAAGGAATATAAAATTATAAATCATGCTGAAAAGGAGCCACAATGACTCCTATTGTTGCCTGTGTGACAATAATTATGTTCTATTCGTGCACTTTGATGGTATATGAAGGGTTTTTCATTTTGTTTTTCCACAAAAACCCCCATAACTCCAGATAGTAACTGTAGATAATCTACCTGGATGATAATACAGGAATCCCAAAATACAGCCATCCTCATCCTCTTCTCCTCTGAGATGAGACTTGGCAGCTAAGAGTTCTCTCTCCCATGCTGTGGGTGTCAAAAGCATGGTTGCAGTGGTGCAGGGGAATCTGCAGATGTGCAGGAAAGATCTGGCTGAACTTGAAATTCGTCAGGCTTAATCTGCTCCATTGCTCTTCCACTGGCTGATGTCTAGAGGCTGATCCTCCTCCCATGGCAGCCCTTTGCTTCTTGTCCTGCTCTCTTTTGCTGCAGGGAATAACTTAATTCCTTCACTTTCATTGCCCCTGGAAATGTATTTAGAAGCAGTGTTCCTGTACTGAGATGACTGGACTATCTTCTCTCTTTTGTTTTTTAAAGAGCAGGTTGATAAATACCCTAGAACATCAGTTTGTCTGCATGGGATTGAGATCTGGCCTGAGAGTTCTTTACCCATTGCTTTCCAAATGTTGGCTGAGGGCTCAGCAGAAGCACATGTTATATTTCATCATTCTAAATCAGAAAAATGTTTCTGGAGAGACCAAATTATCTATCTGGTTAGTCAGGTGGTGTCTGCCTCTTAAACAGAGAACTGAAATTTTGAAGTAGAATGAATGGATCACTTGACTGCCATGTCTAAAGTTAGATTAAAGAGGGGGATTTAGTTTAAATATTATGGGGGATGTTTTTCTGATTTACTGTAGGTTTGTCTTGTGAGCACTTAAAAAAAATATTTACATTTTCATGACTGTGGGGAAACTGTGAATATTATTAGTCACCCTTTCACTCCTACCTAACAAAGCCATATACCACAAGCATGTTGACACTCCACAGGGGTGCTCAGGGTTGTTATGATTAACATTCTGATGTGGATATCAAGTGTAATAAGAGCATAAACATTTTGTAAGTATAGGTCCTTTTCATTTGTAATTCTTTATTTCCGAGTGAAATGATGAGGCCCAGTTGGAGTGTCTGTTTAATAACAAAGGGCAGCATAAAACTTTTATTTTTGTCTGAACTGCAAGTCTCCCCATGGTGCACTGAGCTACCTCATGCCAGACCTGGGCTCAAACCTCAGGGCAGGTTCATGAAAACATGAAAAAACAGATCCTGGTATCATTTGCAGGGAGTTATACTGGTCAAAATGAGATCAGGAGATGTGTACAAGAAAGCTTGATGCTGAGAGTGGGACTTGATCTCTCCCTCCTTGCCTGAGTTGAAATTCTTGCATCACCTTAGCAAAACCTTCAGCAAAATCAGTCAAGCCAATTTTGATTTACTTAAGCATAAAAAAGAGAGATGTGTCTCTTTCAGGATGAAATGATTCTTTTAAATCAGCCATGTTTGTTTATGGTAGTTTTAAAGCACCTCGATCTGGCAGGGGAGAGAGAACATCTGCAGCTTGGGTTCTTGAGGAGTGAGGGGAACAAATTGCCCCCACTTTGCATAAAATACAGTGTTGATTATGCTTTTATACAGTGATACACACCCGTGGCAGGGCGGCTGGGCTACATGCTTGGTCTGTTTCTTCTTTGGGAGAGAAATGAATTGACACAGACAGGTAGTATTTTATTCCAGTCTGTGTTTATTTACGGTAAATACACTTTGGAGCAAGTTTATTTGATGGAAAAGCCAGACCTGGTGGCAGCTGAGAGGCAAAACTCAAAGAGGCAACTGCATGATGAGACTTAACCAATGATACATATTTATCCATCTCTGACCTTCTTTTATGCCAAGTTCTCACTGTATGGCATTCCCTTGCAGATTCAGACATCACTCATTGTCTCCTTCTCTGTTTCCCTGTGGAAGGTCCAGCTGCCATTCCCAATCAGTCCAGGCTGGTGCTGAGGTGTCGCTGAGGGCAGAGCCAGGCACATGACGGAACACACCCAGGTCATGCAGCAACAGCCACAGTTATTGTTGGCCTTCCCCTTTTATAGGGCTTCACATTTCCCACACGTGCACACGATTGGCTAAGGGTCTTGGCTCCGCCCAGCTCACTGGCCAATCATATGGGTGCATTTATACTTCAAAGGGATTGGCTGGGGTGTCCTGTTGGAGTTGGAATCTGACCTATCAGTGACGTCGCTGAGGATTTGTGTACTTCCATCTTCCCGGGAGCTGGGCGGCTGCCGTTGGTGTCTGTTAAACCAAATTACCTGCGCAGCTGGAGACCACAAACGGGGGTCACACTGATGGGCCTGGCTGGGCCCTGTGGGCAAAGCAAAGGTAGTGGGGATGATTCCTTTCAGAGAGGTTTGACTTGTAAAGAGGTTTGCTAGAGGGTTGACTCTGTAAACTCTTTTCCTGCAGACACAGTTGTTGTGGTGTTTAAGTGTGCTTAGATGCTACCCCTTAACCCAGCTCCTTAGAATTTGGGGAGCACCTACCACTCTCATACTTCCTCTTAACACTGAATTCTTCCTCAGCTCAGATTTCATGTTACAAGTTAGGTTTAGAGTTTTTCTATTATTTTCCTTGGGTTTTTCGGTTTGGTTTTTTTTTTTTTTTTTCCCCCCCCACATTTGGGGAAAAGTACTGTCCAGTCTGAGATTAGCAACATCTTTATCATAGTCATTACCAGAAATCAAATCACAAAAAATGCACAAAAACACAAGTGGGTAGAATTGCAACGAGTGTATTCTGGCAGTCTTAAAAATAAGAGTACACCCAGTTAAAGGGGATCTTATGCAAAATTCAATACTTGTAGTACATGTAGAGAGTGATCTGCCACAGCAACATTTTTTTGGGGATGAAATGACAGACACTGACAGAATGTAGATACTACTTCTTAACCTGTAAAGACAAAATTAAATAATTTATTAAGAAAAAAAAGAAAGACTTGACAAAGCTCCCCATTTGTTTATCTATCTTCAGCACTAAATGATAGACAAGCTGTATTCTGATACTTGCAGTTGATGGACAAAAATTGAATTCCCAATTAAAACTGTAGTTTAGTCTCATGTTTTAGTTTTAAACTGCATTATCCTTCATCCCTTGTCCTGACTCATGAACTTTCTTACATGACTGAAAGAGAATAAATGAATATCTATTAAGATCTTTCTCAACATTTTCTACCTTAAACTAGTACCATTTTAGCTCATTGATACATATTGTTCAGTTAAATATAATTCTAATATTTTGCAAGTTTAAGGTTCAATCAGCAGGTTCTTGGGCTTTTCATAATATTCAGCCACTATGTACCTGTAAAAGAGACTATCAAAAGTGGGAGCATGATTGCTTGTGTTAAGTAAAGCTTCTGACTGATGCTGAATCAGAAATACATGAAAGAAATAGATGTCTGGCAGTATGTCCATTCTGCCAGTCTTACAGCTATTTTTTTTTTCCTTCTAATTGGAAAGAAATCTTTCCTTGAGACTAATCGAATCTGTAATTGAAAGTTTTAGTTGAATGTAAAAATGTTTTGCTTTGAGTCCTTAAAAACCACAGCCTGAAAACGATACTAATTAGGGGTCATGATGTATTACAGAATCCCAGAATGGTTTGTGTGGGGAGGGACCTTAAAGACCATCGAATTCCAACCCCTCTGCCATGGACAGCGATGCCACCCACTAGATCAGGTCATCCTGTAACCACTTTGATTCAGAATCTCACATCTGAACGTAGATGTTTTTTCTGTCAGGTACATCCTCAGTCTGTCTGTAGAGCTCTTTGGGTGTTTTATCTAATTTATTTTGTAAAAAAACGATTAGAAGCACTTTAATAAAGTCATCAGCAATGAAGCTACTGATCCACGCAGAGTTGTTCCAGTTCCCATTAGTAGTGTTGTTATTACGACAGAACTTTCACAGCTGACAGTGGTCATGGATATGGTTTTTATTACTAAATATATAAATACACAGCCTGAAAAGATTCGTGTGGAAAGTTAAAATTTAATTTCAGAGTTGGTAGATGGCCATCATTCAGCATTCTGCCATAATTACTGATTTCTTTTGAATGCTCTGGGCCTTACCTCGAACATAGAAACTGCGTGAGGGGATTTTTTAACCTTCCATCAGAAATAATTTCAGGGATACTCGTGTTGCTGTTTGGGGCAAAACGTGCCTTTTCCAGCCTTCTGGCTCCTTTCTCGCAGTCGGCTGAGCTGGCGGCTCTTGGGCCAGCAGGCAACCCCGTGGCCAGTTCCACACACCAGTCCATCAGGGGCAGCAGGGCTGGAGGTGACACTAATGCAGTCCACATGTGTGCTTGAAGGAGATGGGCCTGCATCCCTGTCACCTCAGCTGTGGGAGCAGGAAGGCTTCTTACAGTCTTCGTAACACCCTCGGCTCCCTCTGTCTTCTCCAGATGGGATGGGATTGCCGGCCCTAACTCCTGTGGTTGCTTCATGGCCTTCCCTGATTTTTCTGGTGGATCTCTAAAAGCTGCTGAACAGAGTTCAGCAGTTCTTGGGTGCTGATCTTAAAGAAAATAAATGTAAGTTTAAAAAAATACTTTTGGCTGATGCTCCTCCCACTGAGGGAAGTGATCAAGCCATAGCCCAGTACTGTAGGACAGTCATGCTGACCACAGGCACAGGTCCTGCCCTAGGACTTGTTTTCAGCAACTCTTAGTGTTGCCTGGCTGCAGGAATTGAGAAGATGCCAGGAGATGAGCAAAGCTAAATCAGCAGCTAAGGAGGAGTATGATTTTCTGCATGGGAGTAGGTAGAAATCTCCATGGACATCCTTTCCCCTTCATGACTGTGGGTTTCTGCAGCCATAGAAACCATAAAAGGGGTAGTACTTGAACTTCTGTTTGTGTAATCTCTCATTGCTGTTGGAAAAAGGTGAAACCTTCAGACTGATGCTTTTGTCTGAATTATAACTGGCTTCAGAAGCCTTAAGAACTTATTGCTGACCTGGAAAAAATTAGGGAGATGAAGAGGGGGCTTCCTCCAGCAGCTTTGTACTGACGGGTGTTCTGGGGACATTTTTAGTACCTAGATATTCCAGAAATAATAAGCAACTTACGATGATTCCTCCTGAAATCTGATTTTAATTGTGGTTTTGGAACAGCACTGGACTTTTATCTCAGCTTGTGATGGTAAAATGTAGTTGCAGATGAGGATCACACTTGTGTTCTATGTCTGCCAAAATACCTTCTCTTGAGCTCCTGCTATTTTCAGCCCATCTGTGCAGGAACCTCGTTCAGGCTATCCTTCTTCTTGTTACCACAAATTGTTTTGACACTGTATGCAGATAGAATTTGAGCCCCGAGTAGCAATATTGCAATTAATCTGAGCCATCAGTCTCACCTCTATTGTCTCAGCATTGTTGACCTGCCACTGTGGAAGATGCTGAAGTCTGATGGGATAATTTAGTACCATTTCTGTGGGTGAGTGAGGGGAAGAAGCACAGTGGTCTTGCTGAGCCTGTGTCTTGGATGACACAGAAAGCTCACCAAAACCCAAACCCAGTTTTTGTCTCATCAAAAAGTAGGTAAATTGCAGTTTAATCAAAGGGCAGAATCTGTGCAGAGTATTTGTTGTTACAAAAATCCCACACAGAGGAACACGAGGGTATGTATTTGGCTTCATTTGGATATGGAAATTACTCTAAATAAAGTTTCTTCTCTTTCCACCCTTCTTGTCCCACAAACCCATGCCTGTATTCCTTCTTCACCATCTCTGCTCTGCTTGTTTTAGAGCATCACCCTGCATTTGGCAGAACAGATCCATGTTGGCCTAAGGGACAGTTGTCAATACTAAATGAGATCTAATACAGAATAATCAACCAGGATTTTAAATGTTCCAATCCATTAAGGTACTCCAGGCATGCTTGCAGCTAAACAAAAAAGCATGGTTGTTTGGGGTTTTTTTAGTTTAGCCTTTTAGAAGCGGGTGAGATGTCTATAAAGGGTTTGGCTGCTCAGCCCAACCAACAGCATCTGTCTAGAGTTGAAGGAGGAGAACATGGGCCTCATCTTCTTCCTGCTTCTCGTTCTCCTCTTGGATGCTCTCAGTGGAGTGTGACTGAGAGCACTCATTCTCACTGGGGTGAGGGCATCTTGGGTGAACTCCCTGGGAAAGAAATGACAACACATTTCCTTTGCATCAGGAAAAGTTTGATTATTCACTAGTCAAGCTGAAATTCTCAAAAGCTTTTAGTTGAAGGTAGATGTCTTTTAGCACTTCCATTAGATAGATTCTGGCATATTTGTTGAGAGAAGAGGGACAGGAGACAAGGCAGAATTACTAGATTTTGGGTTGGCTTTAGGAGGTGCCCTATGTGGTGACATACTGGGTATTTTAGAGTTGAAATTTGAAGAGAACTCATTTGGCACTTACAGTATTTTTACAAAGCCTGATTTTAATCAGCCAAATAACTGAAACCGACTCCTCCCAAGAATCCATCATAAAATCTAGTTTCTTACTCAAGATGTTTACTTTCTGAGCTAGCTCCTTGGCCAGTTTTCCAGTGGAAGATTGCCTTTTCTTCCCGTGGGAGCGATTTCCTCAGCAAACATGAATGCCCAAGTGAAATGAGGCGTATGTACCAGCATCTGTCACCAGCCTGCACTTACTGCTGGGATGATTTAATGATGAAGGAAACCATCAGAGACCCCTCAGCCACTTCTGAGCACCATGTGAGAATTCCCTGGCACTGGGTTCCCCAAGGCTGACATGAGCTGCATGGTAGCATGAGGCTGTAGTGGGAGGAAATGTGTGAACATTAGGTGGTGGGGTAAATTCAGTGACAACTCAGCCTTTTCCTGCTCCAAGATGAGTTGCTGGTCTCCTATGGTCCCTTGATGAGATGTGGGCAGCCTGGCAATGGACGGTGCATCAAATCAGCTAACATCACCCCATGTACCTGAGTGCTGACAAACACTGTGAGCATAGACATGCACACTGGTACCTAGAAGGGATAAACTAGTAGAAATCAGAATACCCTTTAAACTGCTGTGATTTAAACCTAGGCTCAGTCTTCTCTTAAAATCTGCAGTGTCACTGAAGAAGAAAGAGCATCATCAGTGACTGAAATCTCTCTACGTTTTCCTCAAATATTTTCTTTTTCACAGTGAGGAGCTGCTTATACTTCTCCTAAACCTTATAAACATGACAAGTTTACATGAGAGTGAGTTGAATTCTCTTCTACTTCACATCTCACCATGAAAGAAGAGTCCTGATTTCTGATTGCACTGTCTATGTGATGCCAAATAGTATTTTAAGAGGCAGAAATAACAAAACTGAGTCATCAGATCACAGTTTGACTTTCTAAACTCAGTTGGAGTTTAGGCCTTTGTAAGTCAGACAATTACTCTTCTTTGCTGAGGAACCACTAGAGAGAAGTAGAAAATGTGATGGTTTCAGGATGTCTGGAAGTAAAGTGGTTCAGCTGCTTAAGAGGAGCCATCCCATTGACTTTATGCCCTCCCCTGAGAGTTTTAGGACAATTATAGACACTGATCAAACTGCCTCTAATTGACCAGAGAAGTTGTGTCTGTGCCATCTCTGGAAGTGTTCAAGGCCAGGTTGGATGGGTCTTGGAGCAACCTGGTTTAGTGGAAGGTGTCCCTGCCTTTCAGAGAGGGGCTGAAACAAGGTGGGCTTTAAAGTCCCTCTCAACACAAACCATTCTGTGATTCTCTGCTTACCTACTGTGCCTCCAGGAACTTCCCTTAAAGAAGCAAAAAGGAAGAAACTAAGAAACCAAAATGTGTTCTCATCCACCAGGATCACAGCAAGCCTTTTCAGGGTCTCAGCCACATAACTTCACCCCTCCCTTTGAGTAAAGCCTTATTTTTTCAAGGTGTTTTTCAGGGTGATCCATTAGTTGGAAATGAAGGCGGCAGGCACTTGGGATCAGGGCTGGTGTCAAGGGCTGTCGGTGCTGCAGGGAAGCAATGTGGAAAAGAGGCAGAACAGGGTTCATCCATGGAAGAAGGCTTTACACTCCCACCCTTTCCTTTCCTGTCTGAGAAGAGACATGAAGAGCTGTTGCCTGCTCATGGTGGGTAGTGTTCGTTTGAATTGGAGTCACGTAGATCAGTCTTCACTCCTGATTAGTGAGAAAAGCACTCGTTGCATTAGATCAAACTGTGCTTTCATTTATGTCTGTGAGCCCTGCAGGGCAGATGTGGGCAGCCCAGCCTCGCAGGGTCACACTGCTCTTTTGTCACCTCAAGAGTGAGTATTGTGTGAATCTGGTGTTTACTGTCTGACTGTATTTTATTCAAGAATCAGTCAAGATAGATTTGTTTAACCAAGCCTAGTCAGGCTTTCACTACAGAGGGATGACATCTACAAAGTACTCTGGCATTTGTGGTCGGCGTTGGGACCTTTGGCAGTACAGATTGTATTTTGCTGCCTTTCTGCAAAGCACCACAGGCTGCAGAACCAGAGGGCACAGCTCCGTATGGCTCCTTTCCTGAAAACAGCCTCAAATTTTATCCGTGCCATAGTCAGTGAAAGGCAATGATGTACCCTCCCTCGACTCCTGCTGTATTGCTGACACCCGGGCTGGTAACACTGAGCAGAAATGTGCTCTGTGCACACTGCGTCACCTAAAATCTGTTGATGGTTTGGTAAAGTTGGATAAAATTACTTAGTCAACTTAACTTGAAGGCAGATGTTTAGTGTAAGATTTGCTCATTTTAATTCTTCCAGGTGTTTAGGATCTCTGTACTATATTGGTCTAACAAACATCTTAAATATCCAAATCTGACGGATGTGATTTTTTGCTGATAAAACTCCCCTAAAATTCATCCCCACCAGCAAATTTTTCTTATTTTCTTATGAGAGTTGGAGCGGTGGTTGCAACACGTATTTTAGGGTTCAGGATTTGACCAGAGGGCAGAGTGGATTGTAGAACACAAAGGCTGCATGGTTTTCAATTAGACAAAAGGTGTAAAGCTAAACTCCACACAGAGACCTTTGTTGCAAGCACACGTATTTTCTGGTTTTACATGGATGACTATGAGTGTGTATTTAGCCACATGGGTTATTAAATACGACTAATGAAATGGCATGTTCCTCCTTTCCAGAGGTTGCCCACACCACATTATTTCTTAGAGGCTTTTTGTTCTCTCTTCCTATTATACGAAACACCTCAAACAAGCACACGAGAGGAGATCCCCACCAGCAGCAAACATGTTGATCTGGCACAAGGAACCACAACTAAAGCTTCCTTAGGGTTGTGGCATCATGCTACCTGTCCATTGTGGTTATGGTAGCCAAACAAAAAATCCTTGTTCATCCTATTTGGATGTTTATTGTGCAGTTAATTAGCAGAAGTTTACATAGCTCCAGCCACTTTCTGACAGATTTTAATACAAGTTTCCAACCTTCCCTGAGCTCTCAGCTGATGTGCAGTAGAAATGCACGGAGATAATTTGCATTTCTGTTGTTTGCTGCTTTTGACCAAACCTACAATATCTTCAGTTAATTTCAGCCATGCTTACAAGATAACCAGTTTTGATTCTGCTGCCAGCATTGTTTTGGTGTGCTCCCTCTGCTTAGTACAGTGCATCAGATAAATGGGGATGTAGAACATTCAGACTGTTTTCAGTAAAGTCAAAGAATACTTTATTCCTACTGATGTAATTTCAAAATGATTGAGTGTACTCTTTCTCTCATAAATGCTTCCTAATTTTGCGTCTAACCCTGTTGCATGTTGAAGGATTTGTTGCATAGCTGCAATCAGTTAAAAATCTGACAAACTGCAACCATTTAAATTTGCTCTAAACTCTGCATGCTTTTTCCAGAGGTTTAAATTCACTAAAATTAAAATGAAGGAGGAAGATCTGCTGAAAGCAGCAGTTCTCCATAAGGGAGAACAGTTCTCCATTACTTGCAGAGCTTGGGTTGATTTGGTGAACACAGCAATCACAAGATTAAGAATCACATCCATTGCAGAGCGGTAGCAAAAAGCGGTAGCTTTTGTTAAGATGGGGCTCAAACAGGAAAATTTAGGATGGCTGAGTAAAACAATAACAAAAATGCAATCTTTATTTTGGGGAGGAGACCAAAGGAAAGGGACAACAGGCATTCTCCAAGGGCAGCTCCTGCTCAGCATGTGCCACATGTCTCCCCGCAGCCCCCTGCTCGCCGTCTGCTTCGCTGCCTCCTGCGGAATCCCGGGAATTGCCCTGCTCACACTGGGAGTGAACCCTCTCACTGGGGCCCTGGGAGCCTTCAACATCTTCCTCTACACGTGCTGTTACACACCCCTGAAGAGAATGAGCATTGCCAACACGTGGGTGGGAGCTGTTGTTGGGGCCATTCCCCCCATGATGGGCTGGACTGCAGCTACCGGGAGCCTGGATGCTGGTGAGTATCAAACCCCTTCATCAGGGCAAGTGGTTGTCAGGGTAGCTAAAAAACCTACTCAAAAGGCAGTCAACTTTGCTCTTTTTGCTTATGGACCTGACCAGGCCATGTTGGACACAGCTTGCAGCAGCCTGGTTTGATTGAATGTGTCCCTGCCCATGGCAGAGGGTGGAAAGAGATGATCTTTAAGGTCCCTTCCAACCCAAACCATTCTGTAACCCTGTGGTAAGGCTTCAAAAGCAGCTCATTTTGGTAACATTCTCCTTACATGGGTATTTCAGGGCAAACCTGAGCTGATAAAGCAGCATATCCTATTGAATATGTGTTTTGACCATCTCAAAAAAATGCAGAAGGAAAATAGTATCTTTGGTGTTCACACAGGAGGAAAATGTTCCATAATTTCAGGATTCAAACCATGTTCAGGATTAAAACCATACCCAGTAAGATCCAACTTCCAAGGAACTTTCAGCTGGAAAATTCCCATATGTGTTTTACTGTATTTCCACAAGCCGTAAAATATCCTGGGAAGATTAATTTATTGGTGTATTTCTTAATTACTCATTGCTAAACTCTAAGTTATAAATGCTCCTTCCCTCCTCCTTGAAAAGCAAATGAAGATTTCTATTTTAGTAACTGTGAACCATTTTTACATCCCTTGTAAAACACTGATCTCTTCAGCAGCTCAGCTCTGACACAATCAGGCCTTGTTTTTCCTGCCAGCTAGAAACTTAAGAATCAAAGTGGCTCCACAAACTTACAGTCTGAAGCAACTAATGAAGTGCAATTAATAGATCTGTTAAGAATTGGTTTAGTGCACACTCATCCCACAGGGGGGCATATTTAAGGCTTGAATAATACTTTCAACAACAAGCCTTTTAACCAGAAATTATCAGAATTTGTGCGAAATCTGTTCTTCATGCACTTCCTAATAAAAGGCAGTCTGAGTTGGCTTTGTGTCCACATGTTCCCACACAGATCTAAACCAGAGCAAGAATGGAAGGTGGTGTGGGCGTTTTTTTATTGTGTGCTGCTTCCATACAAATATTTGCTTCTCTGAAAGTTACTTAGACCTAGAAATTATATATAAGAGTATGTATAGTGTCTTGTGTTAAGGAGTGCACAGCAGACATCGTTAGCAGCTCTGTACTTTAGAAGAGAAGAGGGAACGTGACAAAAAAGGCATTGAGGGGCTGGAGCATGTCCAGGGAAGGGAATGGAGCTGGGGAAGGGGCTGAAGCACCAGGAGCAGCTGAGGGAGCTGTGGGGGGTGCTCAGCCTGGAGAAAAGGAGGCTCAGAGGGGACATTCTGGCTCTGTACAACTCCCTGACAGCAGGGGGCAGCCAGATCGGGGTCAGGCTCTGCTCCCAGGGAACAGGGACAGGATGAGAGGAAACAGCCTTGAGTTGTGCCAGGAGAAGTTTGGGCTGGATATTAGGGAAAAAATTCTTCATAGAAAGGGTGGTCAGGGATTGGAACAGAGTGCCCAGGGTAGTGATGGAATCACCATTCCTGGAAGCATTCAAAAAATGTGTGGATGTCGTACTTGAGAACATGGTTTAATGGTGAACATGGTGCTGGTGCGGGGGTGATGGATGGACTTGATCTGAAAGGACATTTCCAACCTGAACAATTCTATGATTCTATAGAATTAATTAAAACCAAAATGTGTATTTTTAAGACCCTTACAATTCTGGCTGCACATACTTAGACCTTGACTCTAACATTGTTTGGGGATTAATGTATTGCTTTGGCCGCTTTATGGCAGAGTTGGTGTCTGAGGATGACCCTTACGTGCCTGTGCTTCACCTGCACAGTTCAGCCTGGAGGAGCTGCAGAGCTGCATGGCTCCAAAAGCCCTTGCTGTAGAGGCCACTGAAAGCCCAGCATGTTAAACTGTGGTTTAACTGGCACTGATTGTCATTATCTTTAATTTGTCAACTTGCTCTTTGAGACCTATTTTGCAAAGAGCAAAGCTGTCCCTGTAGAGCAGCAGAGAGGGCAGCAGGGAGCCCCACTGGTGCCCAAGTAAGCTCTTCCTCTCTAATTTACAGCTAAAATGTGGTTATGTGTCCCTGGGCCAGCTCTGCTGTGGAGGGAATGAACCCTGGCAATGATGCCACCAGTGGAAGATGATAACTTTAAGCCACCCAAGCAGACTTCATCAAAACATGATAATCTGGTGCATAACTAGTGTATTCTGTGTAGCTGAAACTTTTTATAATCTCCTCCCAGTCTGCATCAGGGAGGCCAGGCAGCTTATTTAATAAAGAAAGAAATGTTATTGAGCTGATACTGGTGTTTGTAATGAAGCACACCTGGGGAGAGTCCTGAAAACAGGGGCTGGAATGTAATATTTTAGTGCATTTCAGTATTAAATGGAAACAAAAAAATCCCGACACAAACCCTACAAGCATTTTCACAGAAAAAAAAATAACTAGAAGAAAAGGATGGCATTTTAGACTATGATTTTCAGTGTTCAACATTCTGCTTTTGCAAATAAGACAGTTCAGTCCCTGGCAGCATCGTGTCCATGTGGAATACAGGCATGCATCCATACACAACGTGCAGACCTGCATTCCTTCCCTAACCAGCCTGGTCTCAGTTGTTGAACTCATTAATAATGTGTAATTAGTGTGGAGACTTAACCTAGTTTTAAGTAGAGGTGTGAAAATGCCTTTGCACCTCATTTTAAAAAAATCATTCTACTCAATAACAAAAAGGAATGTGAAGGAAGGGAGGCAGGAAACTAATGAGAAGGAAGGTTCTCACCACTAAAGTGGTGGGGTTTTGAGTTTACATTTTCCTGTGGATTTTCACTCCTTGTAATCTTCTCACAGCAGCCACATTGTTGTCCATGTTGCTGGTTATAGGGAAAACAGTATTTAAGTGTAGCCCTTTCATTACCATTTGTGGGGGGAGCTAAGTGTTAAACTGTTACGTATAACAGTTAGGCCAGCCATGTCTGCTCCCTTCAGGAGTTCCATGACATGGATGCTGTGAGATATCTTCTCCTTTGTGAGAGCTGGAGATGATTCCTTAAAGAGTTGAAGATGGTTCCTCATTTTGAGTTCCAGAGCTAATAAAAAAATATCTCAGAGTGGAGCAACTTTGTTTTAATTTGTCCTCATTTTGTTTATGGCTTTCAAAGATTAATACCTTGGCACTTTCTTGGACAAGAAACAAATACTGTGTATTTGCAGATAGAAATCTGGGACCCTCATATTTCCAGTGATACAAGCACTTGCTGTAATTTATAATCATAGAATCATAGAATTACTTGGGTTCATAAGGAACCTTAAGGACCATCCTGTTCCAACCCCCTGCCATGGGCAGGGACACCTTCCACTAGACCAGGTTGCTCCAAGACTCATCCAAGCTGGCCTTGAACACTTCCAGAGATGGAGTAGCCACAGCTGCTCTGGGCAGCCTGTGCTAGGGCCTCACTGCCCTCTGAGAAATTTCTTACACTATACATCTTTGCAGATCTCATGGTACTTCCCAGGAATGTTTGGTTCCATTTCTGCCCCGATAGGTAACTTTAATTATAAGCTATTAAGCCTGGTTGAACATCCTGCCCCCAACCCTGGATTTTGTGCCAATGTAATTTAAGGAGAACCTCCCATTTCAAAAGCAAAAGATAAGGTTATCTCTGGGAAGATGTGGAATTCTTTGTTGTGGGTTTGGGGGGCGTTGTGTTTTTTTAATGGCAGCTGTTTGAAACTGATGAAAGATGGGGAATGTTAACATTTCCTCGGTGGGGGAGTGAGTGCAGGTGAGACGGTCAGAAGTGCATGATAAATGTAATTTATCACGTGGATATCACTGCCACATATCTGGGGTATTTATGCAGAACTTAACTGCCAGCCTGTGATTTGCAGTAACACATTTGCTTCCTTGAAAGCAGATTTCATTGCTCCTTCATGGGACTATTTGTTTCTGAAGAGATTTGTTTTTCTAGTAAATCAAGATAGCTTCAAATTATTTTACAAGGGAAGGATTAGCAGGAAAATAATGACATTTACTTAAAATTTTAAATGATAGCAGAGAGACAGGAAGATAGGTCCAACTTGGCAGTGTCCCCTGTTCTGTGCCAGATCCCGCTCCTGCATGGGATCCACAAGCAAAAGAGCTCCTGGCTGTGCCACAATGCTGCTGAGCTTGTGCACAGGGATCCTTAGAAAGAAACAGAGCTGTTTATTTTGGTGTGGAAGAGGCACAGTGCATACATGCTTTAAATTACCCTCACACTGCTGTTCTTTCTCCCCAGACTAATGTCCATTTAAACTTGTTATTTCTAGTTGTCCTGGTTTAGGGCAAATTTGGGAGGAAACCTCCAAATGGGATCCTCTGGGAAGCAAACCCAAAACAGCCCTTCCCCCTCAGTTGGCCCAGGAATAAACTTCCTCTGAGAAAAGTGGAAAAAGCTATTTATTTAACAAACAAAAGCCCACAAGCACCAACAATTGAATAATACGAAACAATAAAACCTGTCGCCACTCCAAAAGGGATGACCAGAAGGAAAGTGTCCTTGCTGTGGGTATATCTCAGCTCTCTCTCCCTCAGTCTCTCTCAGGGGGACCAGGCCTCGCTGGGCCGCAGGTGGGAGCTCCCGCTGCCTCTCTGGTCTTTTCAGTCCAGGACAGATTTAAACAGTCCCAAGAAAAAGGCAAAGAATCTGTCCAGGAACCTTCTCTGCTTCAGCTACCAAAAACCAATTAAAAAGGAAAAAGGAAAAAACTCCCTGTCTGTCTGTCTGTCTGAAGACAGCACAGTCCCAGAAGAAGGAGCGGGAGTTCCAGCAGTTTCTCCAAACAAACTGCACACCCCTTCACTCTTGAAACCAGCCTGAAAGGTACAGGACATAATATCCAACACAAACAGAGCAGACAATGTGGGGATACAAACATCATAAAGTCACCTTAGGACAGCAGTTAACAGAAAACTGAATCTGGAGTAAATGTCTCCAAATGCCACAGCCCATTTTTTGCCTTGCACATTTTCACGTAGTCATGGAATGGTTTGGATTGGAAGGGACCTTATAGATTATCTCCTTCCAATCCCCTGCCATGGGCAGGGGCACCTTCCATTAGACCAGGGTGCTCCAAGCCCTGTCCAACCTGGCCTTGGACACCTTCAGGGATGGGGCAGCCACAGCTTCTCTGCGCAACCTGTGCCAGGGCCTCACCACGCTCACAGACAAGAATTTCGTCCTAATATCAAATCTAAATTTCCCTTCTGGCAGTTTGAACCGATTCCCCCTTGTCCTGTCACTACATTTCCTGATGCAGAGTTGTTCTCAGGCTTCCTTGTAAGCCCATTCAGATCCTGGAAGGGGCTGTGAGGTCTCCATACATCCTTCTCCAAGGTGAACAGCCCCAATTCTCTCAGCCTGTCCCCATAGGGAAGATGCTTTAGTCTCCTTATCAACTTTGTGAGCTCCTTTGGAGTTGCTCCAACAGTCCCATATCCTTCTTACGCTGGAGGCCCAAGAAGTTTTGTACTTCCACTGGCCATGGTCTGCTCAGGTGCTGAAGGCTGGATCCCTCCAGCGAGCAGGAGCGGTGCCACGGAGTTCATACAAACCACCCAGTGAGATGGAAGTGACAAGCAGGGCTCCTCAACATAATGTGCTTATCAGCTAAAGGGATTTATTCTGAGTAGGTGGTGGCAGAGCAGATAAGGGCCCTGACAGTGTGGCAGACATTGCAGAGCTGTGGTGGCCCAGGAGCCATAGGTATTACTGCACCAAAGAATGTTTATCTCAAGAGACTGTTTAGTTTATCAGATGCTCCACTCCTGGTTTCTTTCCCTGAAAGACATCTTGTACTGATTTTCATTCATTTTCAGAAATTTAAATAATTCCTCAGGGTATGGAATTTATAGACTCAGTATCAATTGTAATCATGTGGAGGCTGATTTTTAAATTGCCTTTACTTTGTAATTCAAATTGTGTTGTATGGTAGACATTAATTATGTCAGCCAGCATCTATTTACAAAAGGGGATTTAAAAACGGGCAGTTCTTATCAGCTAGTGACATTTGGCAGATGGATGGTTTCAGTAACAAAAAAAGGAGAATAGGAAAGAGGGGGGGCCTGTGCCCAACCTGCCAAAGACTGGAGTCTCTCATACCATCCCGGGTGTAGCACTTGTCTGCCAGTAGGAGGGAAAGCAAAACAACAGCTTAATTGCATGCAAAATAAACTTGGAGATCTTTGTGTCCCTTCCAGTGAAGCACTTGGAGCTTTCAAAGCCCCTTGATGTGGGAGCAGGTCTGGGAGGCAGCAGCCAGAGCAGGGCAGCCCCAGCGTCCTGCTGCCGGAGGAGAGGAGGCTCCGGCTGCAAACTCCCACTGGTAAACTCAGCTTCTCAGCCTTTCACTTCCCAGATGAAAGAGCAGAATTTGTGGTCTGTTCCAGAGGAAACCGAGATATTCATGTCACTGACATATGAGACTTGGAGCTGGGGGCCCAGGAGTATACTTTGTGGGGGTGAAAACTGTAAAAAATGAGGCAGAGGGACAATACTAGTGAGCAGCTGGTCTGAATTTAGGACAAAAGCCAGTGGGCTGGCTTTTTCTTCCCTTTCCATCTTCGTAAGAGACAAAAGAAATGACAGTTCCACTGCTGGGGCACCTGGGGACTGACCCCACAAGTTCACAGGCAGCATGCCCTTTGCCTGGTTCTCTACCCCATGTGTAGCTGATGGGGGAGCCCCATGCCCCTGCGTGTGAATCACAACACCCACAGAGAAATCAGGACAGGGGGATCTGCAGGAGGGACTCCCACCCTTGGGCTAGTGGCAGCCCTGCCAGAAAGAGATGGCTGATGAGGGGCCCCTGCATGGCTCTGCAGGTTTGCAATCCTCTGCTGAGTCTGGTCCTTTGGTAAATGCTTCCTAAACATATTTGCAGAAGACTGTATTTTCATCTTGCCCAACAGGCTCTTCTTTTATGGCATCTGTTGCTGGGGTTAGCTAAGGTGAGTTATATATGGTGGTGTTGTTTTCCCAGCCTTGCCTGTGTAATGAAAGGTGTTTCCCTGTGAGGCTTTTGGCTGCAATAACCTGTTGTGTGTCACACAAGAAGTGCGCATGCCTGTATGTATCCATACACACACAGCTTTTTTCCATGTCGTGAGCATACCTGAGGACATCTGGCTTCCTTCTGTTAAAGGCAGAAGCCAGGAACACTCTCTCGAGGTGAAAAATCCCACAGCCAGCTTCATTTCCTATTCCTGGTGGACGCAGAGGATCCTTTTGTTTTACAAACAAGCCAAACACATGGCCAACATCCCCTTCCCTTTCAGTGCTGCTGCGGAGGAGTCTATTGCAGCCCCTAGATGCTCCTGCTCCACAGGCCTTTTGTGCCATCCTTCAAAAGAAAGAGCTATTGAAACCCCTGACCATGAAGCCTTTGAGTTTTCCAGTGTTCTCCTCGTCGCCCTTGGTTTCCATGAGGGTGTAACCTTGGAGGGCACAATGCAGGCTGGGCCGTGCATCCCCACTGACAGCCGGGACCATTGTCCCAGCCCAGGGACCTTGTGTGCAGCTTCAGAAGTGACACTTTCCCTTTCTCCTCTCAAGGCTGCTTTGCCGCTCTCCTGCCATCCAGCACAAGCAGTAGCATCTGCTTTTGTTTTCCAGTGGAAGCAGAAGTTGTCAGCAGAAGCTGATTGTTGTCTTGCTGTGGTGCTGATGTGGGCAAAGTAGAGGGGAATTGCATCAGTTTGGTTAAGATTGGTGTCTAGGTAATTCCCCAATGTCTTTGTGTTTGAGAAGGCTTCATAATTGCAAATCAGGATGTAAATTTTGATGAGCTAATCCTGTTCCTAGTTCTAAAGACAGTGGGAAGAATTAAGTAGCTGGTAACATTTCTGTTCAGGAGGGATGATTTCAGGACATTATCTTGAACACATGTAATGGGAGGTCAGTTGATTTAACAATCATTTTCCATCACCAAAGCAAGCTGAAGCACAGGCAGTAATGATTGTCCCTTCCAGCTCTCCTTTACAAACAGAAAATGGAACCAAGAGCTGAACAAACCAGTCCTTATGGATCAGGACATCACAGTGCTCTCTGGCTGTGACTCTCCAAACCACTGTGAATCTTTGTGCCAATACCTCCAAATAATCCATTAAGGTTGCATTAAACCTGAAGTGGGCAACTGGGCTTTGACAAGATTTTAAAATCTTTGTTTCTTGTTTCCTGCAGCTTTCCTGTGGCTCCAGAATTGCTCATAGTTAGAAATACCCAGGGAAAACTAGTGTGTTAAACTTGTGAATAAACATGAAAGAAAAGACAGAAAATAAAGGTTTTGGACTTGTATTCTCTACATTTCTTGTGCACGTAATATCCTGTACAACTTACGTAGGACTGTGGTGAAGAGTTTGGGACTTGTTTTGTTAAAATTTCTTGTAGAAAAGGTGGAAAGGGCAGCCTGAGACAGCATGGGTGCTCACAAGCAGGTGGATGCAGCTGGACCAAGTCAAATCTCTGAGCTCTAATCTACCTTGTCTGGATTAAAGAGGAGTAATTTGTTCAACATCTTTTAAGGGAAGAGAGCCAGTTGTGTGCTATCAAGTAAAACGGTGTGTGGTTGTTTCCTGACTATGATCCATTAAGAGGCTGAGCTTACACTGCCAAAGCCTTCCCCTCCCTACAGCAGCCAAGCTCGTGCCCGTTTCCTAGAGACAAAAGGCCGGTGCTTTCCTCTCTTAAGTCACAGCTACCAGTGTCTGGAAATAATTTGAAAATTCCTTCACATTATTCAAGACAGAAGAATTACTAAAATTGTGCTTTAAGCAAAACAGCATTCTTAGGTTGCCAAGGCAGTAAACACCAGCTTTGGGAAATTCAGTTAAGATTTCAACATCTGTTTTGGAGCCGATATTTAACTATTCCATGTTTATTTTAATGCCGGGCTGGCCACTTCCCAGTTATACATATGCAGCACCAAAGCAAAGACAGAAGGAGTGAGTCTGTTCTTGAACTGATGCTACAGGTTAGCTACCATTCCTTATTTTTTCTGTTTTATTGATTAGGTGAATAGGTGTTTGTCCTCTCTGCAGCCTGAACGTGATCTGAGAGGTTTGCAGAACCCTGTGCAGTGGGAAAGCACTGTGTGTTCTTTACAGAACAATGAGAAGGGCAAGAAGAGAGCACATGTTGTTCCTCTGCAGTGTGATTAGATAATCTGGGACGTTTGTCCTGACTTGTGTGGACAGGCCCATATTCACCTACCTGCCCAGGCTGGTGGGACTCAGCTGACCCTGCTCCTGAGGCTGGAGCTTCCACCAACACGTGCTGTGCTCCAGCCTGTGCCCTCCTGTAGCTCAAGTCCTTTTCTTCGCTGGAGAAACCTGTCTTCAGGAAATTTTTGAGAGTTTCAGTTGGACCGTCCCAAACTGTTGGGCCTCATTTAAGCTGAAATAATTCATCTGTGGGTGAAACCATCACTGTTGCTCCATGTGTCAACAGGTATAAAGCTCTTCGATGATGAAAGGTATTGCCAACATGAAGGAGGCATATTTCAAATCGTTACTTAAGAGAGTGGCATCCTCAGCATGAGATAGGCAGAATTCAAACATTCCTGCCTTTCAGTGGTTAAGAAGATAGGTTTGCAGTCCTCAGGAAGAGTTATGTTGGCACTGATAACTCAGCAGCTGCCTGTGCTTACTCTTTCTTGAATAGATGTTGTATGAACTTGAACACTCTCTATCCTTTATGGGACATGAGAAGTTTGGGCAACTGGCATTTGCATCTGGAGCTTTTAATTGCTGTGTCTCTGATATTGGTGTGAGCCCAGGCTGGGCAGGACAAGGAGCTGTTGCTGCCTAAATCCTCTCCTGCCCTCCCCTCCCTTTATAAAGCTTCAGTATTTCACTAAGTAAAAATATATTTACAGAAAGAACCATTTTCTACCTTCTTCAATGCCAGTTGACATTTTTTGCCTTCTATATTAATAAAAGATATTAAAAAAATAAAAATCTGTTTGTTCTTGTTTATTAAAAAGGAGGTCTATTACTATTTAAATAAATCACAGAGAAGTATTTAAGAAAATAAATAATAGCTTAAACTTAAAATTCATGAGGAACAATAAAACCTGTTCTTTATCTTGAGCGCCATGGTTGCTTTAGGACCTACCTGGTTCTCTGTGATCCTGGAACGTTTGAGATGATTTAACACAGTGAAAAGAGATGAAAGAATAGGAACTCAGGAAGAAAATATTTTATTCCTTTTTTGCACACAAGAGTGAAAGAGTTCTGGAGATCTGGGCTTTGTTTTCTCTAATTGACTTCTTTTTTTTCCAAAATCAAAGAGGACTGATCTGACAAGTTATTGCTATTTCTAAGCGTCTGCTGCATCTGTCCCAGGTTCTCACACTTGGAGGGAAGAATCGGTCATAAATGGGCTCAATTGCAGCAATTAAAAATTTGGCCAAAAAGACTAAGGAATTTGGGATATCCACAAGCCAGCCACATACTTGTGGTCCTGCAAAACTATTGCAGAAAAGCAGAGATCTGAGTTCCTGTCAGTCTGCCTGTTCTCAGATTTCCACAAGCTGTGGAGAACCCAAGAGACCCCAAGGTGCTGGATGTCCCTGGGTGTCCTGGGTGCTGCTGTCTCCTGCTGCCCAAGCAATGTCTTTGCTTTTGTGAACCCCGTGGCAGGTCCATGTGTTCCAGTTGAGAACAACCTTGTCTGATGTTCACTTAATTACAAACTCTTTAGAGAAAAGGGAGATTTGCAATGATTAAGCTGAGTTCCCAAACTGCTGGGAACAGCACAGAGGCCACAGAGTAGACTCAGCTCTGTTCCCAAACTGCTGGGAACAGCACAGAGGCCACAGAGTAGACTCAGCTCTGTTTGGAACCAGATTAGTCTCCAGAGTTCGTCTGGCTGTAATATTGCTTAAAAACGCTGCTGACTTAATTATGACATAGTTAACATTCATCTAGTAATTAATGAATGTTGCAGTGTCTGCTCTGGGCTTGACAGGATTCTGACTGTGAGCTCATTTGATGCTGAATTGTACTGTACCATGTGCCATGCTTTGCAAGTCATCAGTCTTACGTGACACTTAAAAATCTCTGACAACCCGACAATCTCCACCTAGGCCAAGGAAATTACAGGATGTCCCAGCACATGGGAACCAAACAAAAAGACTGGGTCAGTTAAAGTCCTCGTAATGGGCTATGAAATTGTTTCACTGTGCAGCTTCTCTGTAAAATATCAATTATCTCAATGGCTGTAATGTAATCAAAGTAATTAAATTCCAAAGCATGTAAAAACCAGAGCTTTGTAAATGAGAATCCAGCCTCAAGTATTTTAGTTGGTCTGTTTGTGTTTAAAAGTTTCTCCAGATGACTTTTTTTAATTGTGTCATAGTTAGGGAACTGTTAAAGGGCTTGGTGTGTTTGAGGTTTAGGGTGTGTTTTGAGCTTGGCTGCACACAACATTTGAACAACTGAATTAGCCAACCCTTGGTTAGAGCCGAAACGCAGGGACAGACACCGGTCCAGAGCCGTGGGAAGCAGGGACAGCCTCTGCTCCACATCCTGGGCCCTGGCTTCATCTGCTTAAGAGTCTTCAGCTGATGGCTTACCTTTACCTAAGTTCTGAACAATGGCAAGCTAGTGTCTCTAAAGTACTTCAGATGTGATACTTGAAAACTACTGCTCTCTTAGGTGTAGCGTGTTCAGGATCTTGCCTCCGTTAATGTGTTTTACAAGAAGAGGAAAAAGCTAAAGAGTGACATGACAAGAATATTTTCCCCTGTTGTTTCTCCTGATGTAGGGAGAACTGCTCCTTCAGTAAGTTTAATTTTGGTTTATTTCAGCAGAGCTGCTCCCTCAGGTTTCAGCAAAACTGAATCAAACACTGTTCTGTTAGGGCCAGAATGGCTTTCCTGGATATGATATTCTGAAATTTTTGGTAAATTTGGGGTACATCATTTTCAGCTGTCTTAAAAGGTTCCAATTGAGTAAAGGTGCTAACATGCACATCCAAAAAATCGACTTAAGAAGGATTGAGTAGCTGGATTTGAAGCATTTTGGGCCATAGATCAGGAAACGGAGTGACCTAATTGTGGCCTTCCAGTACCAGAAGGGGCTTAAAAGAAACATGGAGAGAGACTGTTTACATGGGTCTGGAGTCACAAGGGGTAATGGCTTCACACTGGCAGAGAGTAGGTTTAGATTAGATGTCAGGAAGAAATTCTTCCCTGTGAGGGTGGGGAGGCTCTGGCACAGGGTGTCCAGGGAAGCTGTGGCTGCCGCTCCCTGGAAATGTCCAAGGCCAGGCTGGACAGGGCTTGAAGCAACCTGGCCTAGTGGAAGGGGGCCCTGTTCATGGCAGGGAGTGGAATGAGATGATCTTTAAGGTCCCTTCCAAACCATCCTGTGATTCCCGTGAAATCACCTGGAATTTGTGGCAGACAACGTTGTTTTGAGGGCTGCACACCCAAAGTGTGTGTGTCTATCTCTGTGCCTCATGTAATCAACTTCCAGGTATTCATACTCAGCTCAAGGAGTATTTGTTACTCCTTCAAAAAAGCAGTGAGATGGGTCTTTTACACCACTACTGGATTTATTACCTACTGGAAACCTGCATGAAGTCTACCGGAGGGTTCCTTCACTGGTGATAAGGTAGAGGAAAAAAAGGCAATTTCACAAATGAGATGATTATTATTTGCATGACAGCACCAGTGAGAGTTGTGCTGTTAGAGACAAGAACTAGGTGAGCACAGCTCCAAGGAATAGATGGAGAGGAGATCTGAACCATGAAGCTGTTCAGAGGGCACACTGACTTGGGCTTTGTCAGAGATGCTGGGGAAGAATTTAAATACCCTAACCTGTTTGCAAGTAAGTGTTGCTGCTTCTCTCAGGTCATTAAGAATAAGCTGGATGCATGGCTCCATTTGGAGAAGAAGTTTCCCTAGAGAATGAGCTCATAGAGGCAGGGAGTTACAAAGAAAGTGTTTTAATGTGAGAGAAGAGGGTTTGGGAGCTGGGGAAACAACAATAAAACCCAGGAATGCCTATAACATTGCAACAGCCTTGGGGGATTTTTTGTGTCTTCAGATAAAATTAGTGAAGAGACTTTGGTGTGAGGGCCTCCTGGAGGCTCACTGAAATTAGCATGAGCTGCTTCTGCTTCAATAAACCCTGTACTGTGTCCCAGGAAGAGCTGTGGAAATGTGGTGCTTCCACAGCTCCTTTCTAAATACAAAAGTAGCTAATTGGTGTGTATAGAGTTACTTGATCAAACTGATCAGAAGTGTCTGCAATTGGTTTGAAGGAGTAAGTTCTCCATCTCCTGTTATTTCATTAACAGCTTCTGCCAGTTCTGCCCCCTGCCCAGGTCCATGATAGAGCTTGTCCTGTGCCAGGAGCAGTTCCCTGCCTCATGCAGTGGGCACACAGAGGGCTTGGCCTTGCTCCAGCCTAGCAGGATGTGGTGTTTCCCCAGGCCTCAGGAGCAGCATCTTGTCCTCCTTTTCCTCTGTCACTGCGCTGGGCTCCCTGTGTCTGGTCAATGCAACTACTACTCTGCCCACTGGCTTTTTTCTTCTCTGGACACACCAACTCAGGAACCTGAGAGTAGAATCTAGAGGCTCCCAGGAATACAGTCTCTTGCCCAATTTTGCTTCATTCCCACCAATCTTCCCTCAGGTAGAGACAGTTGGTGCAGGAACCATTTAGCAGTAGTTCTTTAGAAGGAAATAACTTGCTGAAATGCTTTTCAAATTAAGTGCTCCAAAACTGGACAAACTACCATGCTCCAACCCTGTGTGAATGCCGTGACAACCAGAAGTTCCTCATCTCGTGGGGCTGCCCTGTCCCTGTAGGGAGCGGTGCCACCGGTGTGCCGTGTCACTGCTGTCACAGGTGGGTGGCACTGCCCTCCTGCAAACAGGGTGTGACCGCTGAGGTCTGTGTGTGGCACTTCCTGCAGGGACCCTCTAACACTGTCTCTCCCACTGCAGGTGCATTGCTGTTAGGAGGGATCCTCTATTCCTGGCAGTTCCCTCACTTCAATGCCCTGAGCTGGGGTCTGCGGGAAGATTACTCCCGAGGAGGATACTGTATGATGTCTGTCACTCACCCAGGGCTGTGCAGGCGGGTGGCTCTGCGTCACTGCGTGGCCTTAATTGGACTCTCAGCGCTGGCTCCTGTCCTTGGCATCACCACGTGGACTTTCCCCGTCATTTCGCTCCCTATCAACCTCTACATCTCCTACCTCGGCTTCCGCTTCTACAGGGATGCTGACCGCAGCAGCTCCAGGAGGCTCTTCTTCTGCAGCCTGTGGCACCTGCCAATGCTGCTGCTTGTCATGTTCACCTGCAAGAAGTCGGTTCTGGAGAAGGAAGACGAAGGCAATCTGCCCAGGGGAGGTCACGAGACAGCTGTGGAAATGAGATTGCCTTAAATGTCAATACCTGGCATCCTCGTGACACATCAGGTAGTATATTTTAGTAATTGCAAGGGGAAATCCTGTGGGAATCTGTTTGAAGAAGAATCATCTGTGCCTAGCGATCACTTTGTGTGATGATTTCTGTTTTGTGTGGAAAGGGAGTAGTCAGGAGAGCTTAAAGCATTCAGGGCCTTAGGCCCCTTAACTCATCACAGGTTATGATTTAGCCTATGCCAGAAGCACATCACTTTGGGATGGCCTTCCAAAGTCCCTGTGAGTCATGGTCTCTGTCCTCATGGGTAGTTGAGGTCGTTAAAGTTAGAAAGTCACATGTGCACACGTGCCACCATCAGCACTGGCAGCCTTGGTGAAGCCATCAGAAAGTGACCATGAATGATTTCTCACCCTTCTCCCCAAGCACCCTTTTCTTTAATTTAAGCTTTGAGGCACATGAGAGGGTAAACTCTTCTTCTCTGAATCTGTGCCATCCCTGCACTGGTATTACACCAAAGCCCTCAATTTGGGAGGCTTTTTTCAATCAGCTGCTCTTCCCAAGGTTCCCATTCACCTCAGCAGATTTTTAGCTCTCATACACCTGGCATAGTGCTAAAGGAGTGAAAAAACTTGTCTTTCAGCACTACACACACAAGCATTTATACAGCTCTCCTACAGCAGATCCCTTGGACAAACTGAGCCGCTCTGGTGTATTTCCATCACAGGGAACTTCTGACTCCCGTGTGGTTTTACGTCATCAGTGTTTGAGCCCTGTGTGTCAGATCTTCAGCTGGTGAAAATTACCATTACTGTTTATGGCAGACAGGCTGTGAATTGTGGAGGAGGTGAGAAGTCTATCCCAGAGCTGGGTGGTTGTAAGGCTTTTCCATGTTAATGTGTCTTGTGCCAGCCCATTGAGTCTTGGCATCCTTAGACAAGCTCTGGACTGGCATCAAGCACTTGAGCTGTGTTTCATGTCACAGTGTGGGTGGTGGCTCAGAAGGGCTTCAGTTCAGGGGTGATTAATAGGTAAGGAAACACATTTTACAGAAAAAGGGCTGGGGATTTTGATCTAACAGAATGTTCACATGCTGATGCAGCCAGTGTCTCTCCAAAGCAATTATTGTGGATTGTCTCCCAAGAAAAGTGCATTATCCCTGTGAAATGATACGCTGAAGAACATTTCTGGTCACATGAAGTTTAAATGCTTGTGATCCTGCTGCTCAGCTGTGGCTCACCCTCATCTTGCCTGGAGCTGTCTGTGACCTCCTGGTGTGTTCCCAAACACAGCAGCATTCGGGGGCAGACAGAGACAGTGAGAATTTATTGTGGTAGTGCCTGTTATGACTTGATGTGTTTTCATGCCAAAATTTCTTTCCCATGTGGAGAGGGACTGGGCAGCAGGATGAGCACTGATCCAAAGATAAAGGAGTACCTGAAAAGGAAGACACTGTCTCAAGCTTAATCTCACATAAAGCCCCTCAGGAAATGTCACAAATCTGCCACCACAGGTGTATCACACTGACATAAAACCTTCCCTGGCTGCTCTTATCATCCAAGACTGGCTCCTGGTCTCAGTTATGCTGGTGTAAGTCAGGAGTGACATGGTTTAACCTCTGTTTTCTGGCAGAGGTGCTTGCAGGAGCAGGGCCACCTGTTTCCATGGCTCTTAAATAATTACCTGCAAGACTTGGTGACTTGAGTGATTGCAGGTGCCAAGGTGGAGCTCCCTCACTGCCTGACAGACTCTGCTGTGCTCAGGTTACTGTGGGTGACACTTGTAGAACTGTATGGAAACTCTGCAACTCCTGAGTTTATTTTAAAAATGCATCCAGTCTTCTTTGCAATAAAGTGCATACTGTCCAAAAAGAGATGAGTGCTCCAAATCTGTTTGAAACTATTCACTTCTTGTTGAAACTCTGGTCAGATTCAGGTAATGGCAAAGGTATTTGGGACACTTCTCACAGCAGCAATGTCCTTGACCACTGCAAGAGGAAGGACGGCTTACTCTTATTGTGAAATACTGATTTATTGTGCAAGCAGCACATTGAAAATAAATCACATGTGAGTGGAAAGGGTTTGTGCGAAACCAAAGAATCTGGTCAACCTTTAGGTGGGAGACCTAAAAGGAGCAGATGGCTCACAGAAAAACACAGATTTTCCTCCCAGAGGCACAAAGTGGTGCTGAGGCAGGAGGGTTGTGGGTTTCTCCTAAGTCATTATAGAGCCAGGCTTCAGATGGCCTGCAATTCCTGGGTGCTGCTGAGGAATTCCATTCTGATTAAAGGTCTCAAGGACATGCCTGTGGTTGTGTTCTGAAGAGTCATCTTCATTTCTTGGGCCAAAATGTGTAACATTCACAGGGTTTAGGGCTGGACAGGAGCTTTGTAATCATCACTGAATGTGAAATGCAGGTCACTGGGTTGCACCAACATCTCCACACCCAAGTGGGTCTGGCCATGAGGGAAAGCCTGGCTTTAGAATCAGTGGATCTGGGATTTAAATGTAAGACTATACCTTATTTAAATTTCTGATTTAAAAATAAACACTTTCTTTACCTAGAAAGTGTTCTCAGTTCTGCTGCACAGTGGCCATGTGTCAGGTGTGGATGAAACCATATGCTGCCATTTTACTGCCTTTAGGATATTTTGCTGTTCCATGTGCTTTGCAAATAGATACCTTGCCAAACTGAAGACTTAGCAGGAGGCAGATATTGCAGTAGGTGCTCTCAGGTCTCTTTTCCAATATTGCTGGTGTCGCTATGGAAAATGAAAATTCCTGAAGTTTCTGCCATCATCCAAGGAAGTTAATGGTCCCTGTGACCCTCCAGGGAGGACTAATGCCAGCCATCCCCCCCTCCAGCACTGCTGATACTGCTGCCCAAATTCTGCAGGAAAAGAGGCACGAGGTGCCTTGCTGGGATGGCTTTGCACAGGAGATAAACTGGGCTTTCTGCATCTCTATGCTGGGTTGTGCAAACATCAGGCTTTGAGGGCTCCTTGAACCTGGAACAGCAGTTCCTGCATGGGAATGCAATGTTGTTTGTCCCTTATCCCATTTGGATAACTTGAATATGTTTGTTTGTCACTCTTTGTCCTGGTTACGCAGGAATCACAGAATGGTTTGGGTTAAAAGGAGCCTTAAAGACCATCTTGTTCCAAACCCCAGCCATGAAATACCTGTTCTTTATGTGGTAGTGAAAAAAATAGTAGTGTGCTGTGTTCCTCCTAGCCCTGGGTCTGCTGGTAGCTGAGAGGGTCCCATCTCAGTGTTGCTGTCACAGGAGACAACTCCGCACCACCAGAAGCCTGCACTGAACTCATGGAGGAATCTGAACCAGTGACTCAAGAGGATGAAGCTGAGTTTTGTCTATTTGGACTTTTAAATCTTTCATGTGGTTTTGTGGATAAAACAGTAGCCCTGAGGCTCAGGAGATCTTCATTCTTTCCAGATCTCCATAGAAATGCACTTCAGCTGTAAAATAGGGGTGGAGATATCTCCTGTTGGAGGATGGAACAGCCCATGTCTCTGTCAGCTCATTGTTCTGAACAGCCCTGCAAGGTGAGTGCTGGGCAAGGCTTTGAGGAGTTGCAGGGAGACTGGGTCCCTTCCTCTCTCCTTTGCCCTGACATTCAGCAGATCACGGAGCACAGCACTGGCCTGGCAGGGTGGTGTGGGGAGCTGTGTGACTGGGAGTTGCCCTGAGCTCTCAGGTTCACAAGGAGCCCCAGGCCTTGTGTGAGCTGTGTGTGGAACCCCAGCAGAGCAGAAATGCTGGTACCCCTGCCAGCGAGGCATCCCAGCACGGCAGGCAGTTGGTGGAACAAGCTCTGCTCTTTTTTCCAGCCTGAGAGAAGAAACCCAATCCCTGTGCTCACAGCGTTTCCCTTCTCATTTCTCCCACTGGGCTTTTTTTGTTTTCTCACTTCCTGTATCAATCTCTGATATAATCTGCCCCAGCAGAGTCACACATTCACACTCTCCTGGCTCCAGCAGCATTTCCCACTCAGCCAGGCCATGGCATTTCAAGGCTTACACAAAACATCCTTTTCAGTTCTGAGCATCCCAGGAGAGTAGGAATGGAAACAGTGATACTGTTAGAAATCATTATCATTACAGATAGAAAGCATGTCCTGGTTGCTCTGCAGAGGTGATTAGATATTCCCTCTTCCTTGGATATGCAGGGTGTCTACAGAACATTTTGCTATTAAAACAGAGAGATCAGCACTGTTTCCTACAAGCAGCTCTGCTGGAGGTGGTAATTCTATATGATCCATTGCTGTCTGTCCCCAATGGCATTTTGAGTCATGGAATTTCTTAACCAGGCAAAGAGCCAGTCCCAGTGAGGGCTCAAGGGGATGCAGGACGCCACTTGTGCTGCCCATGGCACCTTGAGTCAGTTATTTGCCTCTTGGTGGTGCAATTCCTTCTTCCCATTGTGGCAAGGTCAGTGCTGCAGGGCAGA
Source organism: Nicator chloris (assembly GCA_013400495.1). Lineage (NCBI taxonomy): Eukaryota > Metazoa > Chordata > Aves > Passeriformes > Pycnonotidae > Nicator > Nicator chloris. The sequence goes on from WAAE01015420.1 coordinate 158,901, forward strand.
GCTTGTCCCCCAGGGGAACGTGTCCAGCACCTGGCCTCGCCCAAGGTAAGTCAGAGTCTGCTTCTAATGTTCATCATCTCCCAAACAACGTGGGGTTAGTTTGGAGTCAAAGGACACAACTGTGTTGCAAGTTGAGAAGTGTCATCAGTGACAACCCTTCTCCCTGAGATCCCTCAGACTGTGCCCTTCTGGGTGAGTCCCACAGTGTTTTTTAGTCTCCTCTGAAATAGAAGTACTACAGGCTTCTACAGCTCCAACAGGAGGTTTAGTGAGCTTCAGAGCTGCCTTCCAAACCCTTCTGTTCACAGAATCCCAGAATAGCTGGAGTTGGAAGGGACCTCTGGAGATCATCTCATCCAATGTCCTACCAAGGCAGGGTCACCCAGAGCAAGTGACACAGAAACGTGTCCAGGTGGAATCGGGAGTGTCTCCAGATACAGACTCCACACCCTCCCTGGGGGTTCCAGTGCTCTGCCACCCTCAGTGGAAATAAGTTCTTTCTCATATTGAAGTGGAACTTCTTGTGTTTTACTTTATGGCCACTGCTCTTTGTGTTGTCACTGGTCTCCACTTGAAGAATTTGGCACCATCGTCCATCACCTCTGCTTTTCTGCTTCCAGACTTCACCTGTCTGTGCTGAAGAATTTCCAGCCTGGGTCAGCACCTTTGGCTACTTTCCAGTATTCCAAAAAAGTACAGTTCATCTGTTTCACAGAACAGGGTCAGCAAAACAAGCTGTTTTCCCACAATGTGGAGATGTTTTCCTACCATTCCTAACCAGTTCTGGCACCCCCAGGTCTTGGAGCGAGAACTGGTGGTTTGGCAGCAGGCTCAGGCTGGCACATTAAACCATTCTGGGAAGGTGCTGGGTGTTTCTCCCAGTGCCTGAAAGGTCGTGGCTCCCAAATGCTTGTTTAAGCATTGCTGAGCCTTCCTAAGAGACACTTTGTGTGTGGTGGGCATGGACTGTACCGGGGAGCTGGTGAGGAGTGGCTGCCGTGGCCCGTGTGCTTCCCGAGAGCACAAGGACTCAGAAAGAGGTGCTAGAAAGGAGGGTGCCTGACCCTCACCACTAGTGCTGGAACAGCTCTAAATTCATGCCTTTATTCCCATTTTTGTAGGACACCTTAGTCAGTCTTGCCCACTGAGTGAGTGGGGTACCCAAAGGGAAGTTTCCCTGTGTCTCCAAAGTGTGGACAGCCCCCAGGACTGAGGCTGTTTGGCGGTTGAGGTTTTTCCCCCCGGTTTTGCTGTCCCAGGTGCAATCCCATGGTCCTTTCTGCCCCCTGCTCCCCTTTTTAACACTTTCTGTTGTGATTACAGATTCCCTTTCATACATTTTTTTCATGGAATGTATGCTGCAACACAAATTGCCTGTGCCCCTCAAAGCTGCGGTTGTAGCTGGACAAGGGAAATGCCGATTTTGGAGAATTGCCCTGGATTTTCTGATTGGAAGCAGCAGGGCTCTGATCTCCACCACTGACCAGACTGTCCCTAACTGGGACGACTGGGGACATTGTGCCTACCTTCCTCACGCATGAAGCAAGCAGGGAGAAGAGGGAAGGAGTCAAACTTTCGGGTAGGGTGCACAGAGACCAGACCATGCTGCCAGGGGTTCCTCCCGCCCGGCAGGACGGGCTCCAGCACTGAACTTCTGCTGCAGCATTGGACACACAGCACTCAAAGCTCATTTGCAAAGAACAGTCTGGCCCAGAGACCCATCTTTTGTTTTTTTAACCAAGGAGAAAGATCAAGATTTTTGCTGCTTGAGAAAGGCTGGGGGATATTTGGGTTTTTTGTTTGTTTGGGGTTTTTTGGTTTGTTGGGTTTTTTTTTGCCAAGGAGAGGAGACACTGTATCAAATTAAAGTTGAAACAGAGATGCAAGTAAAGTAATTAAGGCATTTCCACCGTGCTGCCGGGAGAGCTGCTGGACTGCATCCAGACAAAGGAGCAGACATCCAGGGAAAGGAGCAGCCTGAGTTTATCAGCTGAATTCCAAGGTTTGGATGGATATTTGATGCCAAGGCCATCCCTGCGCTGAACCACTCCCAGCAGCACTGAAGGGAAATTCAGGCATGCCAGAGGAAGCAGGATGGCTGAGGCCACAGTCACCCAGCAGCAGAGAGGAATATCCTTTTGGTCTCTTCTCCCTCATCTGATTGCTCTGGCCTGATCATTACATTGCACTTGGCTTTCAACGGGAGCAAGGACTGGCAGCAGCTGTCAATATGTTGGGAGTAAGGCTTAGTAACCCTCCTCACTTCAAAAATGAGCACTGGGAAGAGTGTAGTGGAAACTCCTGCAGGCAGATGTTCCCATGCCACCTCTTCCCTGTGCTCCTCAGAGCTCTGCACAGGGTGTAGGTCAGTCCCACACCCTGTGGGACCCCATGGACCGTGGGCAGGGCAGGCAGTGCCTCCAGGGCTGCCAACTGATGACAGACGCTGCTGGTTTAGGGAGGGAGGGGGTCTGTCCTCGGTGGTGGAACTGCTGCCCGGCAGGTCCGGTCCCCAGGAGTCACCCAGCACTGCATCCCACTGTGCTGCCGGGAGCTTCCTGCGGGGATTGCTGCTCTGCTGTCCGGGAGGTGCCGGGGGGAGCCCAGCAGCGCCCGGCGGGGGGAGTGCGGCTGGGCGGGGAACCTGCGGGCCTGCGCCCCGGTGCCTCTTCTCTGGAGCCGTGGCCGTGCCCGAGACGCCGGCGGAGCACAAAGCTCGGAGCTCTGGAGGCGCTTCTGTCCCTTCCGTACACTGGGCACCGCCTGGAGGCCGCGCTGGACAGACGGCCGGACAGACAGCGATTGCTCCCTGGACAGACGGCCGGACAGACAGCGATTGCTGCCTGGACAGACAGCCGGACAGACAGGAGTTGCTCCCTGGACAGACGGCCGGACAGACAGCAATTGCTGCCTGGACAGACGGCCGGACAGACAGGGGTTGCTGCCTGGACAGACGGCCGGACAGACAGGGGTTGCTCCCTGGACAGACGGCCGGACGGACCATCCATCCATGATCCAGTTACTTCTCCAAGTTTGTTCACCCCTTCTTTCAATTGCCTTATACTTTCGTGAATTGATTTTGAATGATCGGACAAATTCATACAACACACGCCTTCCAATTCTTCACATCCATGTCCATGCGTTAGCAAAAGATAATCGATTGCTGCTCTGTTTTGAAGAGTTGCCTTTCTCACACTGTCAGCATCAATCAACATATCACTCAGTGCAAGAGAAGTGGCACGGGCATGTTTGCTCAGCCAACAACCCATTCGATCCAATTGTGTCAAGGCTACTCCTGATGCTACTTGCGGTGAAAACAAAGCTGCTGTAATTCTTTGAGCCTTGTTCCTTGTTCTGTTGCTCCCTGGACAGATGGCCGGACAGACAGAGGTTGCTCCTCGCTGCTGCTGGGGTGTGCGGGCTGAGCCTCGCTCGGCTGCGCTGGAGGGAACTCCCTCTGTTGACTCCTCCTGAAGTTGCATCCCCTCATCCAGCAGTGTCCCCGGCTCTGGTAATAAATAACCTTCCGTACTGTCTGTAGCCCTCACTAAACCACAGACCAGACTGATTGTTGCTGCTTTTGTAGCCTTTGCAGAGCTGTTTTTATCTATAATTGCACCCCGCTGATCTGTTCATAACGATTTTCCCGGCTGCATCCCATGCGGTCCAGTGCTGCAAAACCACATTTTCCTAGTAGCAGTTGTTGGTTTTAATCACTTGTTATTTGGATGATATATTAATAGCAGTATCTCTGTGAAGCTTTAGAGTGTTTTCTTTTTCAAAACACAATAAAAGCTAAGTGTTAGCCCTAATAACACATGTATTTCCTTTGGCTGCCGCCTCCAGCGATGAATCCACTTAACTGAGTGCTCAGTGGAGAGCCCGTCCCACCCGGGCCTGTGCCACCTCCTCCCCAGAGCCTCTCCTGAACCTCTGATTAAAAGGTGTTTGGGACCCCAGTGGGAATAAGGGTGCTTGAAAGGCACGGTGTGGTTGGAGGGGTGTGAGCTTGTAATTGCCCATGTGCAGACTGTGGGAGGCTGTAATAATCCCAGCTATGTTTTGCAGATGTTCATTTGTGTCTTGCATTCCCCTAAACCCCAAATGACCCATCACACCTTATTTCCCAGTGAGGAAGAGTGGTGAGGCTGGGTGGTTTGATGCTCTTGGGATGAGAAAGCACTAGTGAAAACAGAAATAAAACCAGAGCTGTTGCCTCCTGAGCATCCTGAGCCTGTGGGTGGGGAGGAGTGGAGTGATGCTCTTTATTTTAGCCATTTATGGGGGAAACCACCCCCCCCCCCAGCAAAACCTGTCTTTGCNCAGTGTCCCCGGCTCTGGTAATAAATAACCTTCCGTACTGTCTGTAGCCCTCACTAAACCACAGACCAGACTGATTGTTGCTGCTTTTGTAGCCTTTGCAGAGCTGTTTTTATCTATAATTGCACCCCGCTGATCTGTTCATAACGATTTTCCCGGCTGCATCCCATGCGGTCCAGTGCTGCAAAACCACATTTTCCTAGTAGCAGTTGTTGGTTTTAATCACTTGTTATTTGGATGATATATTAATAGCAGTATCTCTGTGAAGCTTTAGAGTGTTTTCTTTTTCAAAACACAATAAAAGCTAAGTGTTAGCCCTAATAACACATGTATTTCCTTTGGCTGCCGCCTCCAGCGATGAATCCACTTAACTGAGTGCTCAGTGGAGAGCCCGTCCCACCCGGGCCTGTGCCACCTCCTCCCCAGAGCCTCTCCTGAACCTCTGATTAAAAGGTGTTTGGGACCCCAGTGGGAATAAGGGTGCTTGAAAGGCACGGTGTGGTTGGAGGGGTGTGAGCTTGTAATTGCCCATGTGCAGACTGTGGGAGGCTGTAATAATCCCAGCTATGTTTTGCAGATGTTCATTTGTGTCTTGCATTCCCCTAAACCCCAAATGACCCATCACACCTTATTTCCCAGTGAGGAAGAGTGGTGAGGCTGGGTGGTTTGATGCTCTTGGGATGAGAAAGCACTAGTGAAAACAGAAATAAAACCAGAGCTGTTGCCTCCTGAGCATCCTGAGCCTGTGGGTGGGGAGGAGTGGAGTGATGCTCTTTATTTTAGCCATTTATGGGGGAAACCACCCCCCCCCCCAGCAAAACCTGTCTTTGCTGGAAGTGATTTAAATGGAACACTTAACTCACTGGGGCTGGTGCCTTTAACTTCATTCAGAAGGTGACTGTGAATGAACTCCTCACCCACTTCAAAAGGCTGTGGCAGTGTGTCCACTGTGGTGCAGGTCATTCATGAACACTACAGGAGATGTGAAAACATCTGCTAGGTCCATGCCTGCTCCTTTCAGTACACTTACCGCCCTTGCTAATAATTGTCTGTGTTCTGTCATCTAGAAAGGGACCTTGTGTTCCTCCCAGGTATTCTAATGCTAATTTGTTTAGTTAAAAAGAAGAGGCTAAACAGATGTGAACCATTTGGTTAGGCTGTAGCTCATTTGTTAGGAAGTGCAAAGGATTCTTGGCAGGATATTAAATATTACCTTGGCTGATCACAAACACTTCATATTTCAAGAGAGGAAGGGAGGTAGGGACTGCACTCCATAAATCAGGCTTTTCAAAGAGACAGAAAAAGGCAAACATTTGATAAATCTGTGTCATTATACTTAGAGATCAAAGGGGGTTTTACATATGTATTTATGCAACTGGCAGCCTAGGAGACAATAATAACAAACATAGATCTCTGACAGCTTTACAAAAATAAAAATTAGCCAGTTCTAATCTGTAATTATCTGGGAACTCTGCAAGGTAGGAGGTTGCTCGCACTAGAGCTTTGCTAAGGCAATGAGCAAATGTTAAGTCATTCATAAATACATTGGGAAGTTCCGTGGGCAGGAGGTTGCCAAAGCCACTGGGTGGTAGCAGGGCATGGCCACTGCATCTGCAGCCCTAGTTTTATCCACAGAGCCCAAATCAGGCATTACCTGAGCCAGAGGTCACCAGGGAAAGCAGCATTTCCCTATGTGCCTCGATGAAATTCATTTCTTTATGATGAAGATATAGAACAATGAAAATATATAATGATGGAAATACGTCGTGATGAAAATCATTCCTTGATGATTTTCCAGCAAGTTATCTACAAGGAATCTACCTTAAGAATCCCTGAAGGCAGGAAAATTTCCATCTGTGGGCTCTCTTCTGCTTGCCAGTGAGTTACAACTCCATGTCTGGTACCTTCCATAGCCCCACATGGCATCGTTGGCCTGGATGAGCCCTCCCACTATTCCCAGTGGCTGGTCCACTCTACACAGCTCAATAAGTACAGGACTGGAGCCAGAGGCTCAGGTAAGTCAGAGAAAAAGCCTGAGAAGAACCCAGAAGGGGTTTGCAAGCAACAGAAATAAGAGAAAGACTAATGGGGACTGCACTGGGTATTGCTTTAATCCAGGGCAGAATTTTATCCAGGGAAGAATTTTATCCAGGGAAGAGGAGTTGAAACTTCTCCAAAGCAGCAAGGGCCATCACATCACCCAAAAGAAGGAGAAATCCAGTTGCAGTAAAATCTTTTCATGGCCAAAGCAATGCAGCCACAGAAATTAGAGATGGAGAAGTAGTATTATGTCATTTCTCCTTTCCTTCTGGCCAGTTACTGGGCTGATTTCCTATTCTCTTGTGCTGGTTTAAAAATGACTTCAGCAACTTGGTTTCTGCTCGTTCCCAGGGGAAACTTCCACAGTCTGTAGATTTCACTGGTAGGAAACTCTTCTTGACAGTCAGACTATATTTTCCTTTACTCAATTCCATCACATCACTCCTACTTACGCCTCCTTGGAGCACCCTAAACGCTCTTCTCCATTGAAGTCAGAGCAGTTATGTGAGCAGTAAATTTGGCTCGTGGCACTTGGAGAAATAGATATTAAAACTCCAGGGACGAATTAGGGAGCAAGGGGAGGGAGGGCAGAGGGGGAAAGGAAATGGTTTCAGGTTAAGAGAAACAAGATCTCCTCTTCCATCTGCATAGCAGTGCTGCCATGGCCCTGGTAGGAGCATGCCCAGGACAAGGCAGCGGGACACTGTCAGAGGCAACCATGTCCTGGGGTCTCCCTGCGATGCTCCTGGGGTGTCCCTGCTCAGTGGTGGGGTTACAGAGCCACAGCTGAGGGCTCTAAGGCATTATGTGCCTCTTGGACTTGGGTGCAGAGAGTTTGCATAAAGCCCTGGGCATTTGCCTTGCCAGTGGCTGAGCTGTTTGGCATCCCAGTGATGGTACCTACAGTCACCCCATGGCCTGTCTCCCCCAGCTGGGATGGCCACTGCCTGCTGGTCCAGCCATCCTGATCCAAGAACACTCACTGCAAGCTGCGCCTCTACAGGTTAAAGCACGTGAGTTTTGCAGGACAAAATCCCAAATGCCCTCATGCCTTTCCCCCAGCTCTTACCTCACTGTCAAAACATTAGGACAAGTCCAGCAGATGTGTGCAGTGGTGGAGAGAAGGCTGTTGACAGACACACAAGATTTATCCATCAGTGATCCTCAGCTCCTGAATTCTCTGGAACAGCACAGGGTGCACTGCACAGGATGTGTGGCAGAGGCACGAGGAGGAGACAGCAATAAGGATTTCCTAGGGTGGGAAAAAGTGAATGAAGAAGTGCAGGACTTCTGTTCCTGGGACCCTGCAAGGGGGAGAGGGCTGGGACGGTTCTGTGACTGAGGAGCATCTCAGGGTATTGCAATAAGGACAAAATCCCATCATAGTCACATATGGGTGGACGAGGAATGCAGAATTCTCACACCAAAGCCCCGTTCCTCTGGGAACAGTGCTCTGGGTGCTGTATGTTCCCAAAAAAGGGGGTGGTATTGGCTGGTGACCTCCTCTCTGGCCAGGTCACTGTACAGCAGAGCACTCCAGGGTTACATGCTCTAGAATGCCTAATTTCCCCATGATCATGTGGTTGATTAGTATCATGAAATAGTGAATTACTTTCCTCAAAATAGAACTTTAACCATGTCAGGAAAACTGCATCCTGTTTGGATTGGGACCAAGAGCACAGTGACTTGATTTTGGGTACCTGCTCCTATTTATCACCCCATCAGGCCTTATTCCTGCAGATCTCTGAAGAGCTGTGTGTGCAGCCTTCATCCTCCAGAAGAAGGAGCAATCCAGAGCATTTCAGAAATGGCCTCTTCAGTGTCAGGAAAATAACATTTGCTAGAAGGACATACAGATTTTCTGACTAGGAAGAGATAAAGCAACAAGGTGAAACTCAGCATCCAGACAGGACAGGAGAAGCACTGGGAACTGCTGCCTTGTGTCAGACTCCAAGAAAATGCTGGAAAGCACATGGCTGCATCTGTAGGACACATGGCCTTGGAAGAGTCACCCAGGGTAGATGTTCGTGAGGTGAGCCAACAGACCTCACCCTTCCTCTCCCCTCACTGTGGATTTGATCACAAAATCACAGAACAATTTGGATTGGAAAGGACATTAAAGATCATCACATTCCAGCCCCCTGCCATGGGCAGGGACAGCTTCCACCAGACCAGGTTTCTCCAAGCCCCATCCAACCTTGAACACTTCCAGGACTGGTTCCACAGCTTCTCTGGGCAGCCACCATCTTGGCTTAAAGGCCTGCTGGGTTCTCTGCTTTCTGCCCTGCTTTAACAAGTGCCTTTTACAGAGCTGGGCACTCTCCAAGCCCATCTCAGCAGTGCTCCACTAAGTGCTACCATGACCCATTGTCAGGAGCTGCACCTTCCCAGTGCCATCTGTCTGATCAATAATCATCAAGAAACAGGATATGGAGACTGTACTGATGCAGCTCAATTAGTTATTGATTAACCTGCCAGCAAGACCACTGCTCTGATTCTAGGGCATGGAGCAAACCCAGCTGTGCAATTCTGGTTGTGCCCATTCCTTTCCAACTCTTTCTTCAAAATTTTTCTTGCTCTGTGTCCCCACCTGTGGCCACAGCACACTTGCTTCTGCCACAGCTGCTGCCTGGGGCATGTTAAGCAAATTCCAGGAGCCAAGAGCAAGTGTTGAGCCCAGCTGCAGCCCTGCTCTTGAGACAGCAGCAGAAAGGAGGTGACCTGTGTTCTGCCAAGCAGCAGTGTGGGCTCCTGCTGCAGCCCGTGGGTCAGTCTGGAGGATGGAGGCACAACTGGTTCCCAACCCAGTGGTCAAAATCTCTCTCACCCACACTCCGTGTTCCAGGGAGAGCCCAGCCCTCCTCCTGACGTGCCTCTGCATGGATGCTGTTTCTGATCACTTACCCGTTTGCCATTCCTAGGGGCAAATCTCCTGACATTCAACTGTTGAAGATACAATTCCAGCAAAACCCATCTTGAGGCTATTTTTCTTAAAAAGCCAATCCAACTTTTACAAGCTACAGCTGACAAATATTAAAGGCTTAAACTAAACTTTCAGTGACATTTTGTTGATGTTATCCTGGCTGGTGCTGGTGGATGTAAGGAACAAGGAGATTTATTCCATCTGAAGGGTTTCCCTGTTAGCTCATCGGTGTAGGAATGTGCAGTGGAGCAACCCAGTGTGGAAGCAGCAGTTTTTCTGTTTGGAATTGTACAAAACACCAAGTGCAGAGGTGAGTAAACCGGGGTGCAGAAGAGGCACACGTGGAATGATTGCTGCCCACAGCTGTGATTCATGCATTGCTGAGAAGTGTCCTCTATAATTCTCTTCACAATTACCCATCTGGGCCAGCTGGCAGAGCTTTGCCAGAACACAGAGGGAAACTGGAGAGCAATTCCTCCTTCCTCCTGCCACAGCTTGGCACCTCCATCTCTGCTTGGTTTGGGATCACCCTTCATACCACAGAGCCCAGCAGTGCCACCATTTTATCTCACAGCAGAGAAACATTGGAATTGTTTGCTGTGGACTCTGTAGCTGAAGTACAGAAGTTCTCCTTGTGCCATCCCAAAATCTGCTTTTCAAATGCCTGGTCCTGGGGAGAATGCAGATGAGTGACAGTGGTCCTGAGGAGATTTGGGTGGCCCAAGCTCTGTGTTAACCCACTGAGCAGCTTTTAGAGAAGTCATAGACCTCTCAGGGGTTTATTTCCCCTCTTCAATCTGCTTGGTTTAATTAGTTTGTAAACTCCAGTTTGTAGTTTCAGATTATTTTACAAGATTCACTCACCACAGCCAGTGTGATGGAAACAGTTCACTTTTGCATAATAGTTCAGGAATTGATGTATAGTTGATATATGAATAAGTCAGGACAATGCTGTTGCTTCTGACACACAAAATTAAGGCTCTTCATGGTGAAAAGAGTCTCCTCTTGTTTGGGGAAAATTTAAAAATAAAATAAAGAGGTTTCAGCAAAACTTCACTTCCTCTCAAAGCAAAAGTGCTCTGAAAGCAGCAAATTCTGTACAAACATTTACTCATCTTTTAATAAAAACATGATAGAAAAACTGCCCAAATGCATTGGAGCTGTAAGTTATGTAATTGCTGGGAGAATACTGGCTAAAGCACTTCCATGCAATGTGCAAAATCCTCATCCCTGGAGAATGCTGGAGTGATCTGGTCCTGGAAAGGAGGGTCCCACAGCTAATGGTGTTGCGGGAAGGATCTCCTCAGAAAGATGCTCTTAGTTTGCCTTTCTGGACCTGTTCTGTTGGGTTCGGTTTCTGTGTGTTACTCCCATAATGTGGACTGTGGCAAAATCTCACCAGGGATTTTTACAGGCAGGGATTTCAGAAAACACATCAGGTGCAGCTGATTAAAAAGCCAAGTCATCAAAAGAACAGGCAAATCGTAGTATCACAGAACAGTTTGGGTTGGAAGGGACCATTAAAGGTCATATAGCCCAGCCCCTGCCATAGGCAGGTTGCTCCGAGCCCCATCCACCCCGGCCTTGAACGTTTCCAAGGATGGGCCATCCACAGCTTTCCTGGGCAACTGTCCTCAGACAGTTTTCTGTCACCCTCATTGCAAAAAAATTCTCCCTAATATCTAATCTAACCCTCCTCTTTGTCAGTTTAAAACCATTATCCCTTGACTGTGCTAAAAGGTTTAGGGATTTTTTAACTTTTTTTTTTTTTTTTTTTTTTTATAATCCCCCCTTAGGTACTGAAAAACCACAATAAAGTCGCCCTGGAAACTCTGCTATCCAAGTATTTGGGGATGAGGAGGAGAAAAGAAACACTGAGATGCGCCCCCCACCATGATGCCGCCAGTGCCTGACCCCCCGCCGGCGGTTCCCCGCAGCCGTGCGGGGACAAGGCGCGGGAAATCCCAGCCTGGCCGTGGATGTGCAGCCCACGGCCCGGTCCGGGAGTCGCCCCGGGGCTCCGCACGGGCCCGCGGCAACCCCGCCACGGCGGCGGGCGACCGAGCCCCGCGCCGGCAGCCAATGAGAGCGTCCTCCGCCCCCGGCCCCGCCTCTCTCATTATGCGGGAACCCGCGGCTGTGATAGGCTGGGCGCGCCCGGCCC
>WAAE01015420.1:171217-210520 GCA_013400495.1 Nicator chloris
CCGCCCCGCCCCGGCGCTGCCGCTGCCTGCGCTGCCCGCGGCGGGAGAGGCGCTGGGCAGGCGGCGGCGCCGGGCGCTCGGCGGCGATGGGGCCGTGCTGAGGCTCCGCGGGTGCCCATGAGGCGCCGGGCAGAGCCGAGCCGAGCCGGGTGGGCTCCAGCCATGCATCCCGGTGCGCCCGCGGGCACATGGGGCAGCGTTTGAACCGCTGCCTCGATGTCCCCGTCGCGTTGCCGCCGCTGAGGCGGAGGCTGCTGCTGCTCTTCATCATGCTCTTCCTCTGGCTCTATATGTTCTACTCGTGCGCCGGCTCCTGCGCCGGGCTGACGACCCGCGGGTCACCCGCGCCGCCCCGCGCCGCCCCGCCGCTGTCCCCGCTGCTGCCGGGAGAGCCGGGCGAGGACAGCAGCCTGGAGGAGCAGCGGGCAGCGCTCGACGCCGGCAGCCCCATCTCCAGCTTCTTCAACGGTTCCGGTACCAAGCGGCTTCCGCAGGCCATCATCATCGGTGTAAAGAAGGGGGGGACGCGGGCGCTGCTGGAGTTCCTGCGGGTGCACCCCGACGTGCGCGCCGTCGGCGCCGAGCCTCACTTCTTCGACCGCAACTACGAGCGGGGACTCGCCTGGTACAGGTACGGGCCGGGCCGGGGCGGGGCGGGCAGCGGCCCCGCGGCGGGCCGGGGCTGAGCGGGGTCCCCGCCGCCCCGCGCTCACCGCCCCGCTGCGGGGATGCGGCCGCCCCGGGCTCCGGAGCACGCTGGGGAGCGCCCTGGGGGGAAGAGTAAATGTTCCGCGAAATGCTTTTCCCCGCAAAGCAACCCCTAAAAATGTAATAAACCCAAAGCGCAACTGCGCTCCCCGTTAGCCCAGGCGGCAGTGGCGCGTCTGCACGTTTTCCGCGAGCTAACCCGTATCTATATAAAGGTTAAATATTAATTTGATATTTTTAAACACTCTTATTCCGCTGTACTTCCAGGTCTTTTGCTGGAGCGTACTTTTCCTCCAGCTCGGGGTGTTGCTGAGGGATGGCTGGTTGTCTCCCGGGTCTGCGCGGGCTGGCGGGCGGTGCGCTCAGCGACCGCACGTTTGCGGGGGTTTTGAGCCTTTGGGGGTGGTTTTTTTGTACCCATTGGGGTGGGATTTGACCCGTTTGCTTTTTTTCCCTTTTTTGCGTGGGGGAGGCGAGGTGGGGAGGGTTTACCCGTTTGGGAATTTTTTGATACGTTTGGAGCGGGTTTAACCCATTCCGGGAGCGCTGCCTGGGACTGGCAGGCGGCAGCTCCACGTTCCAGACAAAACTTCCTCACTCGCTCCCTGAGTTCAGTCTCCGTTAACTTTCCCCCACCCCGTAATCATCTCTGGAGCTGATCGATTGCCCGAGGTCGCGATCGCCAGCCCGGCGCTGGACTGCGGGAGCAGCGTGGGCTGTGGTGGGGAACGGGCGCGTCGGGAACGGGATGAACCCTTTGGACTGGGAGAAAACTATAAATTTCTGGCTTGCATCCTGTAAGGATGGATGTAATTCTGAGTGATTTTGCGAGGAGCAGCCCGGTCCGGGACGTCTGCGTGTGAGTGGCTCGGCGGAGCGAGCGGCGATGGGTGCGGAGGAGAAGCGCGATCGGACACCGAGCGGGGGGCGACCCCGCTTTCGGTGCCTTTCTCACCCTTTTCCAATTGAAGTTCCTTTATCAGGAGTATTTTGAATACGTTTTTCTACTGAGTAGTTTACAGGAATGCTAAAGGAGCAGGATGGAAACTTTGAAGCTAGATCGGAGCTGTGAAGTTACGACTTGTAACCTCTTTGTAGTCTTGAAACTCGCACCCGGCAAGTCCGGTTAGGTTTATGTCTCTTTTTTTAGTGTTGCCGTCCCTCAGCAGTTAGTGAAATGAGTGCAGGATAAGATCTGATGAGGAGGAAGTAATTTTTGAAAGCTGTTTCGTTTTAGGAAATTCTGTCATCTCGGTGTAGGATGTAGCGTGTTGTCCCGCAGCAGCCCAAATGAAACCTTTGTAAATTCAGCTGAGTTTAAAAAAGTATTAGTCTTGCATTTTGAAGGAGAACTTGCATATAACAGAGCAGAAAACCTGTCAGGATTTATTAGCAAAATGGTGTTGTATGTGTTGAACTCTGTTTTTAATTAGGCACCTAAATTAGACCATAAAATGGTTGATTAATCTTTTACAAGTAGGAGGTGGAAGGGGAGAAGGAGAGAATAATACTTATGATTGAGTTCATCTGTTATCCCAGATGTAGTGGCTGATATTTAAAGGATACACATTATTTTTAAATTTGGAAAACAGGTATCAAAGTTGTGTTTAACTTCCTAAAGCTTCACCTTATCAGCTGCTGAATTTTAAGCAGTGTGGGCCCTATCCCTGCAAATACACTGTAGTTTTTCATTAGTATTTTCATTTGCAAAGGGGCTGTTTTAGCTGAAATCTGCCACATCTTGAGGTCCGAGTGGTGATGCTCTCAAGCAGCAAGAGTAAATGATGCTGGAAGTCTTGAAGTCAGTCGTGTGTGACTCACCCCGAAGATGGGAGTGTGTCTGGCTGGCTGTGGGACTGGGACCTGGGTCAATTAGTGGGGGGCTAAATAATACAAAATACTTGAGGGAGGATGAAAAGCAGCAGACAAGTTGTTATATATTGTGCATTATTTCTAACTTAACTAGAATTAGACACAGAACTTGTTCCTATAAATTTTGTCATTAGAAGTCAGATCCTATACAGTAGTAACTCCAAGCTCTTGCTGACTTTGGTGAATCTTGGCTTCTCAACACTCCTCATGAACATGCTTATTTCTCCCAGACCTAACGAGGCTTTTATTTATTATCTTAGTATCAATCAGGAGGTGTGTTTATATTTTGTTAGTGGTTCAGTACAGCTGGATTAAAGATGCTGTAAAAGCTGCGTGTGTCAGCATCGTGCAGTGAGCTGGGCAAGCCTCATCTCTATTTTTCAGATACTTTTGCTCAAATCAACTGAGCTTTGGAACTGGGGAGTTACTGTGTCCTCAGCACCCGGAGTGCAGTGTAAATCCAATCGCTTGGCTTTGAAAAGATGAAGAGAGCTAAAACGTGATTCAAATGAGACATGGTCAAAAACTTTAACTGGCTAAATTTGTTTATATTTGTTAGGAGGTTTTGTTTCTTTAAGTTGTTCCTGCCATCCAAAATCTTCTTTTTCAGATTTTCAAGATGCAGAGGTATCAGATTTAATTGTTTAGCTTGATGAATTCTTATTTTTGGAGGTGATTGTGATTCATACTGTTTAACTACTTATTTCTGTCTGAAATTTTCATCTATTGAAAAAAACTTTAGAAGGAGGGAACACAAACTTGTTCCTTGCTCCATTTTCTGTCAAGTGAAATGAAATCTGTTGGTTTGTTTCTGTAGTGTGGAATGCAGAACACTCATCAATGATGCTGAGCATCATTCCTGCAAAACAGACGGAAAATAGGAAAAATTTAAATTTTTTTTTCAATAGTGAGACAACTAAAATTTGATGGAAATAACTTCTGTATGCACATTGCAGTGTTCCCCCCTGCCCCCATAATAAATACAGCATGTTAACTGCTTCTAGTGAAAATATGTACCATGATAGAGGAGAAATGGGATCCAGCCACTATTGCAAACTAATTTTATGAAGTGCCTTGAATTTTTGGATAGTAGAGAAGTTCCCTCTTTGTGGCAGTAGGGAGTTCAGCTCCACAGCCTGTGTGCATGTGCCTGGCTGAACAGCCTGCAGGGATGTCGTTGTTCTCTTTGGGGTTTACTGTAGAGCTTGGTGGGGAGGAAAGAAATGCTTCTTGCAAGCCTAGAAAACCCATTGTTGAATTTCTTTTATTATTTTCTTCATTTGATTGAACAATGATGCATTTTGAAATGTCCTAGGGACTTGAAAGCCTGTTGTCCAATAATTAATATAAGATAAAATGATTGTCATTATTGTTACATGTTCTGTTTTTTCTTCTGTTTTTATTATTATTTTCAGCCCAGTGGGCTGTAATGCCCGGTCCCTCCTGCCTTGGGCTGGGCGTTGCCAGCCCTACTCAACATCACTGATTTACATTTCAAGTGTGTAGCTCTCTGCTAGGAACCTCTGTGCCGTGGCTGTGCCAGCTGTAGCAGCGACAGCAGGGCCAGCCTGAGCTCCTCTGCCTCTAGCACTGCACCAAGGAGACCTCTTGTCCCTTTTTCTTCTTTTCTCTTATGGAAAATTCTTAAAATGCTGGTGCTTTGTCTTCCCACTACTGCTCAGTTGCCTTAATTCATTCTCCTTGCTGAGACTGGGTGATTTGGATCAGCAGGATCAGGCCCTGTGGTCTGGTGCTGTGTGATAAACTTGCATTTCTCAGACTTCCAAATTGCTTGGACTTTAGCGTGCAAAATCCTGCTTGACAGCAATTCCTGTGTCGGGAGAAACTTTTTTTTTTTTTTTTTTAATTTTTTTTTTATTTTTCCCCATGAGCCAGAACCGTTTCCTCCAAGGAATGTGTGGGGGTACAAGCTGGTGCTTGCAATCGGCCAGGCTGGGAGCAAGGGAAGAATAAGGAAATGATGGTTAAAAGTTTGGGGTAAAAGCCCTGATGAACCAAATCTTGAGCAAGGCAGGATTTTGCCCCTGTGCTTGGCCATTCTCTATAATGTCAGTTTTAGTGAAGGTTTGATACCTGCTGTTTAATTGCCTTCCCCGTGAGGCACGGACAGAACCGTGGCTGCTTTCCACTGAGTGCCACATGGTTTCTTGGCCCCAGGAAGTTTGGGAACACTCCTGATACCCCCAGCTGGACTTTGGGTGCAAATGACTGCATCTGAGCAAGGACTGGTCCCTCCACTGAGGATCATGTCCCACGAGTTGTGCTGGGTCAGAACAGGCATCTCCCAAATGACGCTTGTGTTCTCTGGGAAGGTTTTGCCAAACAATTTTGGTATTGAGGTTTTGTTTTATTCTTGATGTGAAAAAAATTTAAACCTCAACTACTGACCTTCCATTGTGTTGTGCTTAAGCGAGTGGGGACTTTTAATGGTCCCCTCAGAGAGTGCAGGGATCTCCGTGCCCCCTTGGTCACTGCGGCGGCTCCCCACGATGTGTCCTGGGCTGCTGGGAGGAAAATGGCCCCCAAGAAGGGCTGGGCTGCTATAATCAGTCAGCAAGGCCCTTGTGTGTGCATGGGATCATTCCTTTAGATCTGAGGAGGGTTGAGTTGTTCAAACAGATGGCAAAGATTATTCGTGTTGCTGGGGTTTCAGTGCACTGCTCTGTTTCAAGCGTGTTGCCCGATATGACGCACGTGACGAGTTCTTCCCAGCACGACGCTGGGGGGATGGCATTGTCTGTTGGGCTCGGGTTTCATGGCCTCACCTGTTGAGCTGCTGAACTTTTCGAAGTTGACCAAGCGTTGAGGGTGACGGATGTGGATGGTGGATCTGCCTGGCTAATCGCGTTAGCGCGGGACCACACGGCCTGCTGGGAGCATTGTGCTCCTTGGCATGAAAACGATGGGAATGAAAACCCACGGCCCCGGCTCTGGGATTTATTATTTTTTGCTTTTCAAGTGGGCCATGGCAGGTGTCTGTAACACACACCGAGTGTTGGATATCTCAAGGCACTTCCAGGCAAGGCTTTGTTTTTAAAAGCATCCAGCAAGCCCTGGGTGCAGTGGCCATAGAAACTCTACCCTGACCACTGTTCTTTGGAGCTGTATTTCCAATCTGCCTGATGAGAGGAATGTCCTGGATTCAGGCCTCTTGCTGAGCTGCTCTGTTCGCTTGAGCCCCAGTTTGGGGCTATTTACCCAGCCCAACTAGGAAGAAGTCTAATTTAGTGATCACTCAGCATGGGATTCATGTCTCCTGGTGGTGTGCCCATGGGTGACCAGTGGGTTCAGGTGATAATGAATGGGCCAGGGCCATGTGGGGTGGGTAACATGGGCTCAAAGAGCAACATACAGTGGGGACGTTGTCTCAGTGGTGTAATTAGTGGGTCAGGGGCCGTCAAGCTACTACCTGTTGTCACCATATGGTGTGTGAGGATGGGCTGGAGAGGCTTCTTCCTTAGTTTGTGGGAAATGACTAAGTGCTGTGCTGGGTCCTGACTTGCTGCTGCTGACTGTACCGGGGCTTGCCCTAACCATTGCAACTCCAGGTCTTTCAGCAGCTTGCTGTGTGTTTAATTAGCTTGTGAGAAACACAAGCTTTTTAAAGGTGCTCAGCCCAGCAGCAGCCAGAAGGCAAAAGAGTAAATGGACCTCATCTTTGCTTTCTTAATGGAAACAAGGGGTCCTGTGATGAAACATATTGATTATCAGCAGGCTCAGAGGGAAGGTGGGGTGAATTCA
Organism: Nicator chloris; assembly: GCA_013400495.1. NCBI lineage: Eukaryota > Metazoa > Chordata > Aves > Passeriformes > Pycnonotidae > Nicator > Nicator chloris. The sequence continues at coordinate 177,560 of WAAE01015420.1, forward strand.
GGACAGGTGTTTGTGGTGGTGTACCTTTGCCATCGGGGAGCTGCTCTCAGTCTGAAGGTGGCAGGAAGGGGTGCAGAGACGGGTGGGGAAGGGCATCACATTGTGCCATGGGTCAGAAGAGGGGAAGAAATGCAGGTCAGGAGCACGCTCCCTCTGTCTCCAGCTAGGGAGAGCAGGGTCTGCCTGGCTGGGATGTGCAGGGTACTTTAGTCCATTCACAACAGTGATCCAATGGGAACAATCTCTCCTGGGGCCACGCTGGCTTTGAGTGTTCCCCACGGTGGTTTTCCTCTTAGGAGTAGCACTGAAGGAGAAGGAAAATGAACTTGGTGATGATGATTTAGCATGTGGTGCCTTTGTACTGGGAAGGTCCAGAGGTGAGGAGGGACTTTTGGGAGCTGTCAGCTGGCTTGCTTGGCTGCCTGACCTGTCTTCCTGGCCCTGTGGCCTCAGGAATCATTCAGAGAAGACCAGAAACTTGGGTGTTTGGGACTTCAGATGATGTTGTTAGAGGAAAATAGGTGTACAGGTGCTGCTGGCAGATCTCACACTGATTTCTGGTAAATGAATAATTCCATTTTTAAAACTTTCCTGTCAAGATATGTGAACATGGCAGTGCCCTGCCATGTGGTGGCTAGGGAAACTTTATTTAGAGAAAAATAATTCCAGGTTCTGCTAAATGCCTTACATCTGCGTTAACCTCCTTGGAAACGCCCTGGAACTACTTCTGCTTCTCCAGCAGTCTTGTTTTTTCCTCTCTGTACAGAAAAGGGAGGGAGGAAGAACATCTCTACGGAGGGATGGTGTGACCTAGCCCTGGCATCAAGGGAGTCATGGCTCTGTTTGGCAGCAGGTCTGACCCAGCGTTTAATTTGCAGCCTGTCTGGGATGCAGAGCTGTGGCTGACCCTGCCCTCGATGTAGCTTGTACAGTGTCACACATGGAGCCCGGCTTTGCTATCCCTTTGCTCCCTTGTCCTGGTCTTCTTGTGAGTGTTGTGCTGATAAAACTCCAGAGGTTGGGTTGTAATTTGGCCAGTCTTCTCTGCTGGCACTGCTGGGGATTTCTGCCAATCCACCAAAGTGGCTAGTTTGTAATAAAAGTGAGCAGTTGTAACCTTTCCCTGGAACTGGCACAGACTTTGCATTCCTGTCAGTGGAGCAGGCAGCTCTTCCAGAGGAAAGGGAGAATTACTGTGCACAGGCTTTCATTTTATATGCCAATGTACAACATTGTAGGTGGATGTGTGCATTTGATCAGATCCGTCCTAAAAGCGAACACAAGGCCGAGTCCTGCATTGCCACAAACATGGTCCAGCAGAGCACTGCATGTGACTGTATTCTGCTACACCCATTCCCTTTAAAAAATACACATGGGCAGTTGGCTCTGATGAGGAGAAGAGCCTTCAGCAGTGTGTGGGGACAAAGACAAACCAGGTCCCCAAATATGACTGTGTCTAATGCAGTCCAGAACTCTGCCTAGGGAAGGGTTCCAAAATCAGGCTTTCAGTGTGTATCAATGTAACTGTGCAGAAAACATCTCGACAGAAACCAAAATCCATTACAATTATTAACTTCAATAAAGCTGCTTGACAAGTTTTATATTAAAGCCCCAAGCTTTCAGTGTCTTTCGATTATCAAACACAAACTTGCATTAAAGCTTGAAAGTCTTGAAATTTGAACACTTAAAGCTTCAAGTTTGGGTGAATGGCACAGGGAGGCACAGGAAATCTTTGGAGAAGTGCTCATTTAGTGAAAGGGCAATTGCTCTGGGGTTAACTGCAGTAGTATTTTTGATTTGGAATGGGGTCCAGGGGCTGCGGTGGCTGAGCAGGCTCAGAGCGGGATCCTGCTGTCACTAGGGGGAGGACGAAACCCCGGCGTCTTCCTCACAAAGTGCTTTGCTGCTTCACTGAGCTATTTAATGTTTGTTTAAGAACTGGCAAGGCCTGCAGCTTTGGCATGCTTTCAGTTTGTTTTTCTAAAGGTGTATTAGACTTGGAAGGCAATCAGGAGGTGCTGGAGTAAACAGGAGGTGTGTCCCAGTGCTGCGGCCCCGGAGTGGCTGTGCCCTGTGCTCAGCTGCTCTGTACACAGGGCTGGGAGTGCTGGGTCTGAACGTGAATGGCAGAGGGACACTGTGACTGTGCCCTGTGTGTTGGAAAAAACGTGCTGCCTGACACTGAGGGGCTGCGCTTCTGCTCTCAACACCTGCACACACCTCTGGTGCCACATTTAGCAAATCGTGCCGCACCAGAGCCAGTCTCCTGAGTGCTGGGGGTTCAGTCTCCTGCGAGGGGGTTGGAATGGAACGGGTTCAGGAAGGTCTCACCTGGCACCAGTGGGGCAGTGGTAGATGTCTGGGTGCCTCTGAGCATCCCTGGGCTCCTGCTCTGCCTTTCCTATGGTTGGACCAACCAAAGTAAGCTGCACAAGGCCAGGCAGCTGGGCACTGCCCCTTGTCGAGGACACGCTTAGCAAAGCCCGTCTTCCTCTTTCCCAGTGCAGTGCACTGAACTTGTGACAACTTAAGGCAAAGCGTGTAATTTTTTTTTTTTTCTCCTTTAAATTTCCCTCTTGAGCTGGTCTGGTAACTACTGAGCCATGGGCCGTCTGCATGGCATTTGGAAAACAGCTAATTCGGCAGAGGGAATAGCTAATACAGGGTGTTGAACAGGGAAGGAAGGCTTGCGAGGAGATACCAGCCTTGCCAAAGCAGAAGTGGAATAGCCGGTTAGGGTTTCAACCCGTGTTTGCTGCAAGGCGAGAGGGGCCGGGAGCTGCTGTCTGCTCCCAAGCCCGGTAATTAGCGGAGGGCGGTAATTACCGGGGACGGTGCTGGCGCTGCCCAGCCGGCCCCGCGCGGGTGTCGGGCACACACCGGAGCCTCGGCCGGCTGCCCCGCCACTGCTGCCTCCCGGAGAGATGATTTCAAGGTCAAACTGCTCGATGCAGTGCAATAATTAATTGGGCTATATATAAACAGGAAGCTCATGTGGTCCTAAAGCAGATTAAGAGCCCATGAGTTTCCTCTCCTCCTCCGTCCCCACAGCCTCCCTTTCCCGGGGCTCCTCTGCCGGCCAGCCCCGCAGTTGTCGCAGGCTCGGCTGTTCCAGCAGGGCTCCCCAGTTGGGTTGAGCAGCTGCACAGCTGGGTCACAGCCCAGAAACGATGGGGGCAGAGCCGCGCCTGCTCTGCCTCACCCAGTGCCCCATCAAAGCCGCTGCTGGTGCCGGAGGACAGGGCACATGTCGAGTCTCTGCCTTCCCAGAGAGAGTGGCTTTACTCCGTGGTGATGCCTGATGCTGGGAATGCCCCGTGCCGGGAAGAGCTGCTGGCATTTCCCTTTGCTGACAGGCCCTCCAAAGCTCCTGCTGCTTTGGGGCTCGGCCCCGCGAGAGCCCAGATGGACAGCTGGACAGCTTGTTCCCAGTCACGGGGAACACGGTGAAGCTTCAGTGCGGGCTTCAACACCTCCCCAAAGGCACGTTTGTGCAGCATTTGCAGAATGGAAATGCAGGGGGAAGAATCAGCTGGGTTTCCCAGAAGAGCTACAGTTAAGTTTGTAATGCGGCTTGAATCTAAACTCAAACAATTGCTTGACTCGTGACTCCTGGGGAGCTGAGGTTTATGTGGTATCAAAATTGACAATGTGCTTTTATTTATTTTCTCATGTATCTATCTAAAACTGGTCAAAACTCTCTCCAAACCCCGCATGTAAAAAATTAGGGATAACATTTATTTAAGCTCATTGTTATTTTCAATGTAGCTGGAGAAACATCTTAGGGAAAATTAAAAATCAGATTTCTTAATCAAGCATAAGTGGTTATGTGCTGTCAAGGCAGTTGGAGAAGGGCAGAGCAGCTTCCAGCTCCTCCAGACCAGCCCGGGTTTTACAGCAGGGGCACATACATGCCCTGAACCCATCAGCAAAGTCTGATCCTTGGTTTTCACGGGGAAATCCTTGAAAACCAGAGAGACCTCATGTCTGGCTCCAGGAGCAGTGGGGAATGAGCATCATCACGGCCCATGTTTGCTCTTGCTTCCTAGGCCATCTCCTCATGCAGTCTCGGTGGCTGAGGGCCACCACCAGGGGTGGGGACGGGTGGAGGAGATGCTCAGGGCGAAGGGCTCCGTGTGAGAGGTGGTGTTTGGGTCGTGTAGGTTGTCCAGCTCCCTGGCTCTCCAAGGCAGAGCTGGCTTTTCTCACTTTTCAAGCACCAGGCTGCATCTCCATCCAGGGGATGGAGGCAGAGAGAAGGGACTTTGTGAGGCTCACAATGGAGCCCAGATGGGTTCAGCCCGGGTCGCAGGGGGCTGGGCTGTCTCTTTGGGAACCCTGGGGTGTGGAGATCAAAGGTGTGGGTGAGTCAGTTACAATTCACATTTGGTTCATCCATATGTTTGGGTATTTGAAAAGCTTCAATGGTCACTCATTTTATATCTCTTATGCCCATTGATTTGTTAATCTGACACTTGATTTCATCTGAATAATAATAGCTGTCATTCAGAGTCCTCAGTGTTCAGGGAAAAGTCACTTCACTTGGGTTGTGCTCTAAGGCCTTGGCAGACTGGCCCACGGTGCTCTTTATGTACAAGGGCTTGAAGGACTGGGGATAATTCAGCCCCAGGCTGGCTCTGGAAGGAAATTGGCTCTGAATGAAAGCAGGGTGGGATGCTGGAGGTTGCTGGTGGGCTTTGGCACGTGTGATTTTGCTCATAAGCTCCTTCCTGGTTGTCACCATAGCCATGGACCTGCCTCTGCAATGTGTGGGGTGTGAGGAGATGGCAGGGTTACACACAAAGACAACCCAAGCCATCAGAAATGGGAAGCAGGCCCTCTTAAATACTGCCTGGGTGCTCTGGACTAGATCAAATCGTTGGCATAGCCATATGAAGTCTCTAATTATGTGAATACCTTTTTTAATGAGAAGCAGTGCTTTGCATCTGTTGTACTTGCAGCAGAGCATCTCTGGCAGATGAGCCTGCTCTTTAAAGAGCTCTTGGCTGGATGTCATTGGCAGTTTATGGCCGTGCCATGATCCCAGGGAATGACTGGGCAGAAAGGCAGTCTGCAGACAGACCTGCTCCTTCATGTTTCCCTAATTGGCACCCGTCTCTCTCCTTCACTGGGAATTTCTCTCCTTCCCAAGGCTGGTTTGGTTCATTCTGCTCTACCCCGAGTCCTGCAGTGTCGCTGGGGACCCAGGGACAGGGTGGCACCACAAACCTGCATCCTGATTGCCTCAATGGGCATGCTGGGTTTTTGTCCTGGAATGTAATTGTGTTTTCTGTCTCTGATGCTTCAGAGACAAGCCAGTTGTCAAAGGGAGGGGAGAGTCAGGAGGTTCATCCTGGCCTGACTCGAGATGTTGGCAGAAAAAATCTCTTTCTGGACAAATGACTCCCTGCCCTGGTCTGTTTACCATGGAGACACCTGGATCTCCAGTGCTCCTCCTTCATCACAAACCCATTAACAAATGAGTTGAGGTGGCAATCCCATTTGTGTTAAAATGCACTTAGGGATCAGTACTGAGAGGATCACTGGTGTATTAATTTGCCAGGCCTTTTGTTCCAGTGGGTGGCAAAATTAGCTCATCCCAGTGAGGGTCACGCTGACCAGGCCAGTGCCCAGGTCACCGACGGTTCAGGTTATGGTTGGTGCCACCCCTCCCTTCTGAGAAGCCAACAGGAGACTTTCAGAAGTTAATTAGGTGTCTCAGCTGGGAGTAAAGTCTAAACCAATTTTAAATTCTTGACCCACTCAATGAAATGCTGAGGGTAATGAGCAGCTGGTGAGCACAGGACCTGCTTGGTTGATTGAGGTTGTTTTTCTCTGATGGGTTTGTTCTGCCCTGCTGTTACTGGCCACAGGGAAGGCCCTCTGATGGTCAGAGGAGCACCCCCTTCCCTTTCCCACAGTTGAGAGAAGCCTCAGTGCTGCACAGTTTCAAGGCTGGTTTGGTATTGCTGCAGAGGCGGGGGAGTCATGCAGCTGAAGTTTGGCAGCACCTTGTTGGCATTACTTGGCCTGTGGAACATGTGTACATGATCAGAAAGGGCAGAAAAACCCATAACTTTCTTTTTTCATCATGAAACTGGAAAGCTGGCTGTTTTATGAGCTGTTTCTTCAAAGGTCTTTGCTGTTCAGGTGGTGCTGGATGCCCATTGGATCCCTTTAGGTGCAGAAAGTGAATTCCTGGAGATCCTACGTGCCTTTTTTGAAAAAATGTACATGTAAATGTGTCTCAAGATTTTTTTCATGCCTGGTCTGGCCCTGGCCACCCTGTGAGATCCCTTCCCACATGCTGTGGAAGAGCTAGTGGTCTCTGGTTGAGATGTGACGTGGAAGAGGTTCCAGGGCATGTCAGTGCACAAAGGAAGGTGCTGCTGGGTGAATAAAGTGTCCCTGCTCCCCTCCCTGCTTTGTCATGTCCATGGTGAGGAAGAGGAGCAGGACAGAGCTGCCACCAGTCCCTTTTTGGGGCTCTAACTCAGCACAGTGGTTCAAGCCTGACTTTGGCCTCTCTTAGCCCAAGGGAAGACAAATCTCTGGGGATAGTCCCCCAGCATGGGTTATGGTCCAAAGGGGGAGAGCTGGGGGATCACTCAGGTCTCCAAAGTTTATCAGGAGGCTTTTTTCTCTAATCATGGCAGTAAAGACCCAGAGCAGGAAGGCTGGGCTTAATTAGGAGAAATGTGTCTCAAGGTGGCAAACAAAGTCCTCCCTGTGCAAATGCTAGGCCACTCGTGCAGGTGTTGAACAAAGGGCAGCGTTATCAGGGTAACTCACTGCCTGCCTGTGCAGGCACACGGATTAGGACATTTGTTTCTGTCTTGGGGAAAACACAAAAGGCCTCTCAGCAGGGCTGTGATTTATGAATGTTGCCTTAGGGGAACATGGTCCTACCCTATCTTGCTGGAGTGCCTGTTGACATGTGTTTCCTTTTGGGTTGGCTCTCTGCTACATGGGTTGGGTTTTTTTTCTTGCCTTCTAGCAGAGTTGGAGCAGGTGAGATGTGGTGGCTTGGCAGTGCCCCAGAGGAGAGGCAAAGCCTGGGAAGTTCATCTCCATGTAGTGCTCTCCTGGGTAGAAATTTGTCAGGTGTTTCTGAATGCCAGCTGTGGTGGACCAGGGTTGGTCACTCACATTCAGCTGCTTTTTGGTGGCTGGAGAGAGGCTGCAGCCATGATCACTCTATGGTTACTTAACCAGAAAGTTAATTTATGAGTGTGTGCCATAAAAATCTATATCTATATAACTGCATGGACCCCCACCCTAGAATGGCCCAAACCAGAGGTTGTTTCTCTTGAACCGACTCCTTTTCTGGGAAACTTCCCTATTGCAGCGTGGCTGCAGAAGCAGTGTGGCTGTGTGTTGGAGCCATACAGATGACTGGGAGGTCTGGGATGTGACCATCTCCCCTGCACTGATCACACCAGATGTGTCCTTTGGGTGCAAATCGAGGGGTACCCTGCTGGCTGGGCTCACCACCTGCAGCACACAGCAAAAGGAGTCACTGGAGCAGGCCCTGGAAGAGCAGGTACTGTAGGGATGGGGCTGGTGGCATAACCTCCTGTGGGCTACCCGGGTTAGGAGTAACTCCTGGTGTCCCAGCCAGGAGCCCCAGGGTGCTCTGGTGTCACAGGCGAGAGGAGCCAGGAGCATGTTCTGCTCCATGTGCAGTGGCAGGTGGTTCGACCCTTGTATGAGCTGTGGTTTGGGCATCTAATTCCTGAAACTGCTGGTGCTCCTGGGACAGCAGTGGAACACCAGCAGGCTGTACTCCTTCTGCAGTGCCAGCTCTCTGTGTCTCAATAGCCACTTCTGCCTGCCCCAAACCTGGTTATATTGCTCCCTTTGCTGCAAGGAGGCATTTTCCCAAGACCTAGGAGGAAGAGAGATGTCTTGAAGACCTGTGAGGAGCAGTGCCTAGGGTGGTTTAACATTTTTGACAGGATTAGTGCTGTTGCTACAATTAAGAGAGCAAATTGATAGGTGTGGAAGTGTTTGGGGCTGTGGACTCAATGGCTGAAGGTGCCACCAGGACTGGCTGGTGCTCCTGCCACACTGGGGTTTGTGCCTGAGCCTTGGTGGCAGGGATGGCATCAGAGGGACAAGGCTGTGGTGTGAGCAGTGGGCACTGGTGCCTCTTGGACATGGCTGGGTGGCTGCTGTGGGGCAGGAAAGCTGACAGCAGGAGGGGGCTTTTGGTTGGGACTTGTGGGAAGAACACAATTGTTCTCCTGATGGAGTTGAAGCCAAACCCCTGAGATCAGAGTCTCTGTGTCAGTGTGGACTGTGTTAGACCCACATCCTCTGCTGCAGGAGACCCTCCTGTTACCTGGGTACCATGGATGTGTTTTGGATATCCCACCATTACAATTTCTTCGTCTGCTTTTAAGCCTCTTCCAAGCCAGGCTTGCTTTGCACGGGCCTACTCTGAGCTAGCAAGAGCCTTACAAGAGCTGTGAGGTCTTTGTCTTGTTTGTTTGTTTGTTTGTTTGTTGTCTCCACAATTAAGCAAATAACTCCAGACCCTGACTTTCTTGCTTTGCTGGGTTTTTTCAGAACAAGGATATTCTGTGCTTGCAGGTGCTGACCCAGTCCAGGTGCTGGTTTCAGCTTCCCATGAGGGGAGGATTGGTGCTACCTGAGTAAACCTGAGTTCAAGAATTCATCTCTCTGGTGCAGGGATGTGTTGAACTGGTGCTCCTCAAGAGCAGAGCTTTGCCTTGCAATGAATCCCTAAGTGCATCTATCAAATCTTTACACAGTAGGAGGTTAGTTCACATAATGTTAACTCTAGGCTATAAACTCTTGAGGGAGGAGAAGTTGCTGGTCTTTCTGGTTGCAAAAGAGTAAGAGGCAGTCCAGAGAATTTATTTTTTAGCGGGAATGAGTTGTAAGCACTGAAATCTCTCTGGATGCCTGAAATTCTTCCTCTTTCCTCCCTTTCAGGCTGTTGTCTATTGAATTTATTGAGAAAAATGTTTCTACAACTTTGCAATGAACTCTTGCACACTGTGACAGTAATCTTGGCTGGTTACAAGCCTGCAAATGCTGCAGCTCTGGAGTAGTGGAGCAGTGGCTGATTTCCCAGAGCGAGCAGGGCTGAGCTGCCTGCTCCTGGTGGAGGGGCTGGGGACTCACACTGGTGGCCTCCAGGTGCCAGAGGAGAGGGAAGAAGATTATGCTGGTGCAACTGAAGCACTCCTGCAGGGACCAATTCCAGTTAAACTCTGCAGCGGGCTGTAGGAGGAGGTGTCACGGAGCAGGAACCAAACACAGTTTGGTGGAGGCAGTCGGTGCTGCGATCTGCTGACAAGGGGGCTTTAGTCCCAGTTTGCCAGTTAGCCCAGTCATATTTCCTGCTGAGTTCAGGGCATTTTTCTCCCTTAAATCATGAGTTTCACAGAATTTCCCTCTCCCTGCTCTTCTTTTAAACAAAACCAGTCTTTTTGTCCTTTTTGGGGGAAATGGAGGCAGATTAGAGTAATCTCACATGCCTTGGCCAGTGGGCAGCACAGCCCGGTGATGCTGGGCCATGTCCTGAAGAGCTCACCCATGAGGAGCACTGAGCTGTTCCCTGTGGCTCTGCCGGGGCTGCGCAGTGCCCAGCACAGCCCGGTGATGCTGGGCCATGTCCTGAAGAACACTGGGTGTTCCCTGTGGCACAGCCCGGTGATGCTGGGCCATGTCCTGNTGGGACCCCGGCACCGGGGGGACCCCGGCCCTGTTGGGACCCCGGCCCTGTTGGGACCCCGGCACCGGGGGGACCCCGGCCCTGGAGGGACCCCGGCCCTGGAGGGACCCCGGCCCTGGAGGGACCCCGGCCCTGTTGGGACCCCGGCCCTGGAGGGACCCCGGCCCTGGAGGGGGAGCGGCGGCGGCCCAGAGGAATAAGATGCTCCTTTCAGCCCCACCCCCGGAGTGCGCTCAAAAGCTCTTGTTTTCAGAGCAAAGCGCTATTGAAGCATCGGGACAATGGAGCCCAAATCCTGCTGGGGGAAGGGAGATGCTGGCAATTGCATCTTTTGTTACTTTTCCTTCTTTACTTGGCTATGGCCTCCCCCATCCCACCCCTCCAAGAAATCCACATAGATGCTCACTAGATGATAATGCAATCACTTTCTTGGGACCTTGCTAATAGGATTATAATTATTACTGGAGATGAACTGGAGTGAATAGAATATTTACCATTTCATCTTAAATTATTGTAAATCCCTTCAAAGCAGCCCTTTGATATGTAAAGTGCTGCTCCTCTCCCCCAGTGAAGATAATTATTTAGTGGAAGTTCAGACCTTTTAAGTGTGGTGGGGAGTAGAAAGAGGCTTCCGTGTTTACATAAAGAGAAGAGGAGGGCCTGTGTAATGAACTGGGGACATTGATGAATATCTTGCCTGGCTCCAGCAAAGGAGGAGGGAAAGTCCTTGCTTAGAAGTTGTAACATCTCACACTCTTAGCTGGGGAAGAGGTGAAAAAATAGTTGGAAATTTGGCCCTTCCTAGTCCAAAGAAAGCTCCACATCCCTGCAGCCTGTGTTTGGTTGGTGCATGATCTACCCAGTGACAGTGGCAACATTGGGTTTGTTCTGGAGGGCTGGAGGAATTTCTATTTGAGGAATGACCGAGTGGCCTGGGAGTCTTCAGCCTGGCAAAGAGGTTTCCTGGGGGAAGGCATGGTGCTGGCCAGACTCGGAGCTGGGCTGGAGATGGAGGGAGGGATGGACTGGTGTGATGGTGCAGGGACTGGGGCTGTGGTGTGAGGGCAGGGGCTGCTGAAAATGGGAAAGGAAGGAGCCTTTGCTTGGATGGGCTGTGCATTCCAGGAGGAATCAGAATGGCCTGGGTTGGAAGGGACCTTAAATATCCCCTCATGTCATCCCCCTGCAGGGATACCACCCACTGGGCCAGGTGTCTCAGGGCCCTATCCAACCTGGCCTTGAACACTGACAGGAATGGGGGAATGGGGCAGCCCCCTGGACAAGGGGTTGGAAGAGAGATCGACTGAGGATTATTCAGTGAACCAAGAGCATCAGGCAAAAAAGCCTCTGGAGCTGGATTTGGATGGAGGCTGGGAAAGCAATGGGGCACAGTGTGCTGCTTGCCCCCTTCTTGCTCTGCCCTTTCCCTCCTCTGGCCGGGGCTGGGGATCCCCAGGCCACAGGAGAGGAGAGGACTGCACCCCGTGAGCACATTCATGTAAGTCCCTGCAAGGAGGATGCATTTCTCCCAGATTTCCAGGGTGTTCCTTGAACCCTTCCTCCCAGAGGCTGCCCTGCATGGAGCATGAGCTCAGGTAGGAACTGGGATTGTTCCAACCAGCCACCTCCAAGACCATCTTTATGCCTTTGCATACCTTGCCAAGGCATGTCCCAGGAGTGATGGTGACACCACTCATCAGCCTCCCCAGAGTCTTTGTGGGACCTGGGCTTCCCTGTTGTGCTTTCTGGTGGAAGCATCAGCCTGTCCTGTGCAGGCAAAACTCTCACCAAGTGTTTCTGCTGAGCTCCATTATTCCTCCCCTAGAGGCTGCGTGTGGTGCACCATACCTGGCACCTTGATAGAGAAGGCAGCAGCCCTGTGAGGGATGGCATGTCATGGCTTGGTTACCAGGACTGCCTCTAATTAACCCATTGAACTCCTGCAGAAGGGGAGGCACTGGGGTGAGAGATGTGTTTTGGCTGGCACAGGGTAAGAGGCTGCCTTTGCAGAGGGGCTGGTGGAGTTCATTACACCCATCAGTGTTCCCAGAGGCACAAACCCTCCAGGTTTTGTACACGGGTCAGGCTCTGCTTTGTCCAGGTTGGTGCTCGGGTGCTGCTGCAGTGTTCAGCTCTGTGGCTGGGTTACTCCCCGTGTCCCAGCACAGACAGGGTCAAGCCTCTGTGGTGACTCCGAGGTCTGATTTGAATGCAGTGACTTTTGAAGAGGTGGATAAAGTCTTCTATTTAAAAAACAAACAAACAAAAAAAAAAACAAACCAAAAAAACCCCCCTAACCTCCCCCCCAAAAACCCCCACCAAACCCACAACAAAAACAAACCCTAACCCTGGTGTTTGCAGCAGGGTGTTGCCCCCTCCTTGGGGCACTGCCCCACTCCCCAGGCCTCTGATGGGGTTTTTAATCTGCATCACAGGAGCTTAGGTCAGACTGCACAGCCACCCCACGGCCTGTTCCTGGGGGGTACGTGGTGGTGGCCCCTGGCCAGCGGCTCTTTGGCCCCACTGAAGTCCCTTCATGGTGGGTACTCTCCACACACCATTACTGCCCCCTCCCTCCTTTCATCCCCAAAATTCCCCAGCAAGTGAAGGGCACCTAGCAGATTTGGGGGCAGGGAGCAAGGAGGGTGAGAAAAACATTAATTTCAGGCCAACATATTTTTTCCTCCTTTCCCTCCTCCTTCAGCTACTCCTTCCTCACCCCCAGAGTTCATTAATTCCCATCATCTGGTTTGTGTAGTCGTTGTGGCCAGTGTTTGAGGAGCTGGATAGGGTTACATCCATTTCAAAAGCGCCGAGCCTGGTTCCCAGCCATTCCCTTTTATTGTTGTATAATTTGCCAACCCAAACAAGAGACTCCTGCCTGAGACAAAGGCACACATGTTGCTCTTACCACTGGTCATAAAAAGAGGAGAGGCTGCCTGCTACTGTACAGGTCTGTGGTGCAGCAGCAGCTGAAGCCAAGGAAAATTTTGGTAAGATGATGTATCAAATAATAAAGCAGCAAGCACTCACACCCCCAAAGGGGAATTTGCTATTGCTGCTTCTCTCTCTAGTTCTTCCTCTTCCTCCATCTCCCTCATTCCCCCATCCCATTGCTGCCACCAGAAAGAAGAATCCAAGCCAAGAAGGTCATTTTGAAGCCAATTGACCTGTGTGCAGGTGGCAGGGTTTGTGATGCAATTAAAATGCTTTATGACTTTAACAGTCATTCCCAGAGCTGGCCAGGTTCTTGCTTTTAAGGAGTATTGCTGGGATTCAGCTGTTTTGTGATCAGACACACAGGGAAAAGGGCCTGGGGGGGTCAGGGTGGTGTGGTGGCCTCAGGAGCTGAGCTGCTTTGGGGTTCTGATTCCCAGAGCATCTCTGAGCTCTTGCTCATGGTCGGGTGCCAGGATAGGGCTACAGCTGTGTGGCTTTAATCCAGGCCCTGGCTGCTCTTACCAGCACTGCACATTTTTCCTGCTTTCTGACAGCAACATGCTGCCTGAGAAATTGGGAACCACTGGGTACCACCTTGGCACAGGGGATGAGCTGTAAGGCAAAGCTACCACCAGTGGAGCTACCACCCCATCCTTCCCTGGGTGTGTACAGGTGTTTTTCAAGATATTAGAATTAGCTCCCTTGGCCTAAATGCATTTATTGAGATGGGGAGGAGAGAAAGGGCAGAGAAGCAGCAGGAATTAGAGTGAGAATTGGCTGTTGCAGTAAAGCCCTCCTTAAAAATGTTTGACTTAAGGTGACAGATGGACAGATAGGCTGTAGTGTGAAATGAGCCCTTTGGCTTTGGTGGGATCCTGACTGGAGCAAAGCTGAACAGGACCATGCTGGGGTGGGAGCAGGGTACAAACTGCCCTGGGGTGGGGACAAGACAGATGCAGCAGGCTGGAAAGCATCAACTTCTTCACTGGGCTCCTCAGAGCTGTTTCAAGCAGACACCACTGGGCCTGTTTGCTTTCCAACCTGTAAAGTAAAAATGCAGCAAAAATCTTCAATTCAGCGTGTGCATGGAATGGCACCATGTTTGGGGTTGTTCTGGTTCTGGCTGTACTTTAGCTTGATGTCATCTTGAGTTTTCAAACCCTCTGTCATTACTCTGCAGGCTAAAAGTCTGTTTTCCCCTAGGATGGGAGAAGACCTTTGGTGTTTACCTTTTGTATTTCTATTCACCTTGTCACCATAACTTTTCAATCTAAGTTGTGCAGTTTCTTGGACAGCCTCTTGGGAGGATTTGGGGGCACTTTCCCCAGGAAAAAGTCAGATTGTCAAAATTTGATTTTCTGAAAAGGAATCACTTTTTGTCTTCTTGAAGCATCAGTGAGGAGTGGGGTAGAAACTGGCCAGAAACAGTGGATGCTCTGTGTGTGCAGTGCTGGGCTGCAAAGCAAATGGTTCTGGGTTACAGGCCTGAATTTGGCATCAATGTGCCTGATGTCCAAGATAGTTTGATTTGCTTTTCCTCCCATTTCCTTGCTTCTAGGGAACAGTTGTGGGGGGAAAGTCTAGAAACTCTGCACTAAAGATGGTTCTTGCAGTATTTGCTGGCAGGGATGCTGTGGGGATTGCTGTGAGTGCTCCCCAGCCTGCATCTCATAGCTCCATCCAGGAGCTGTGATTTTTATCCTGACCATAAAAGCACTTCTGCTTTTTCAACAGCCCTTCCACAGCTGTCCACCTCCTCTGGGAGAGTTTTGTCAGCTTTGCTGAGGGAGATTGAGGAAGTGTGGTGGTGCAGAGCAGAGGGGTGTGAGACTGGAAGGTGCCATTGCTGCAGCTGCATCACAGGACAACCCAATTTTAACACTCACCTGTGAGACTCATTACTTGACCTTGGTGGAGTGGGGGGAACATCTCCCAGATGACGCTGGGTGGCTCCAGGTGCTGGATAGGAATATATCCAGGGTGAAACCTCCCTTGGAAAGGACAGCTCATCTGCTCAGCTCTGGGCCATCTGTTGGGCAGCAGAACACCTGAGTGTGCTGGGCCTTGGTGGGCAGCCTGGCAGTGACCCCCACAGCTGTGTCTGCACCCCCAGGCTCAGCCCTGCCCTGGGCTCCAGGCTCCAGGCTCAGCCCTGCCCTGGGCTCCAGGCTCAGCCCTGGGCTCCAGGCTCAGCCCTGCCCTGGGCTCCAGGCTCAGCCCTGGGCTCCAGGCTCTGGCTCAGCAGGAGGGTTTATCCCAGCAGGTGTTTGCCATGGCAGGAGGTGCACGGGGGGACCAACAGACATCCCCAGGGATAAAAACAGACACCACTGCTGTGCTCTGCCCTGCACTGCACTGGTCAACCTGTGGCAAAAAATGCAGCAGCAGGTTGTGGGGGTCCCCTCGCCCCCATGGCCTGTTCCTCCTTGGGAAGGAGCAGCAGATTAGCCTGGAGCCCCTCTGTGCAGACAAAAGCTGCCACAAAGGGCATTAGGCTTCAGGATTGGATTACCATGTGGCCACCTGTCATCCCCACTTGGTAAATTTATCTCACTCTGGGTCCTGTTTTCACACTGGAGAAGTTTGCACTTAAAAAGCCCCCGTAAAATCCCCTGCCCAGTGCCTCTCCAAGCAACAGCCTGGCTGAGTTCATCTTAGTGTCCCTTCTTATTGCAGGCTTCAGAGCTGTGTGGGGCTGGGGATTAGGGCTGTTTGAATGAAGAGAGCCTTCATTACATTAGTTTAAGTGGTTAATAGGTAAAGTAGGCCAATCCATCTTTAGACTAAGCCTATCACTTCCCCTACGAAGGGTGCAGGCTTCGCCAAGGAAATGTGCATTAAAGGAAAAGCTTTTCCTCTGTCCCTCCTGACATGTTAATAGCTCAGGGTTAGGGGCTTGCTCTTTGCCTGTGCAAAATCCATAGCTGTGCAAAATCCATAGCTGTGCTCACAGGGCAGCTTCCTCCCCTCGCTGGGGCCCAGCTGTGGCAGCTCTGCCCAGTCAGCAGTGCTGAGCCCCACCAGGGCTGGGCTGGAATAAAGGGTGCTGGGAGTCTGCTGGTGCTCCTCATCCTCATTTCCTTCTTCCATGCTCACTAAGCAGGTGCCTCATCCCTCCCCAAGCAGGGAAGTGGGGATGGAGTTCAAATGACAGGCAGAGGCAGTGCTTTGGTGCTGGGACTCTCTGCTGTGGGTTGTTCTCAAGGCCAGAAGTATTTGTGGGTTTGAAAGGATTAGACAGTTCATAGCTGTTATGAGATGGGATGATTTGGATGCAGATGCTGTCTCCAGAGGTCTTTGAACTCCAGGTTGCCAGAAGGCAGGAGGATAACAAGGCAGGAGGGATGGCTTGCCAAGGTTTTCATACTATGTTTTCTACTACAGTTTCCACTATGGCCCTGAGCTGGTGTCTCTATCCAGCCCTGGGGCTCAGCTGAGCTCCCTGTTTCCCACAGCCTGATTCCCTCTGTCACCTCCCTTTGCCCTCCCACATGGACAGCAGTGGTAGCTGCACCTCTGCCTTTCTCACCTGTGTCAGACAGTGCTGGCAGGAGCTGCCCACGTCTCTGTGGAGCCTGTGAATCCTCCATGGAAGCAGAGGCTGCCCCGGGGTGATCTGTATCCCCCTCGAGCTGAAAGCAGGAATCTGCACCACTGCTTTCTCCCAAGGGGCTGCGTCCTGCCAGGACATGGTGGCTTCTCACCCTCACAGCTCCTCTTTCCCCTCCCCAAGCAGCAGCTGTAGTTTAGCATGGCCCTTGTTGTCTTGGAGCCCCAGGAGCAGACGTGTTTGGGTCTGGATCTGGTGCTGCTTCCACCAAAATGTATGACCAGCGTGTTGTGTTGGAGCTGCAGTGCTCTGCTGGGCCAGGTTTCCCCTCTCCAGCTCTGGCTTGAATGGGAATGAATTCTTCTTGGTGATTTTTGCCCCACTGTGAGTTCAGACCAGCTGTGAGTTCAGGCAGAAGGGACGTAGCAGTTCCCTGTGTCCCCGAGGCTCTGCTGCCTCTGGCTGCCAGCGTGATGGATGGTGCCTGTGTGGAAGATTATGGAAACCATGGGAAAGCTGCTCACAACTGACACGCCCGTGCAATGAAACGTTGCTTTCCTGGATGTGGTGTTGTCAGAGGTTCAAACCACATCCAGGGGCCACAACATCTGGCTGCACTTGCAGCTGTCTTCCTCTCATGCAGCCCCTTTGCAAACAAAGCAGAGGCTGAGACAATCCTGGGGGTCTCAGCCTGGGGCTATGCCTGGCACCTATGTGGGTACAATGCAGGAAGAGCAGGAGCAAGGGCCTAAGGGCTGTTCTTGGTGGATCCAGGTCTTGTACATGGGTTGAAGGTTCTGTTTCTACCTCTGCTCACCTGAGCCTGTGTTGGCCAACCTGAGGGCAGTAGGTGTGTCAATGTGCCTTGTTCTGCTTTGCTGGCTGTGATGGGTCACCAGCAAAATGTTCTTGAATTGCCAAGAATTCAGGCAAATATAATCTCTCCAAAAATAACGATCTGGGAGGTTTAGACTTGCCCAGAACTGAGCACTTTCAGCCACAACTGCAGAGTGGGTCCAGGAGATGAACAGCTCTGCAAAGGGACTGACACCAGGCCAATGGATGCCTCTTAGGTAAAGATTTACTCCCTGCTTTCTTCCACTTATGGTGTGCTCCTGTGTATTTGCTGAAATGCTGATTAGGAACCTGTGTTTCCCAACTGGATCCACTGCCTTGGCACTCCATCCCCAGCAATTTCCTCCTGTTTCACAGCCCAGCCCTACCCAATGCCTTTCTTGTGCAAGGAGGGGAAAAATAAACCTTGCTTCATTCCCATGAGACTGATAAATACTGGCTGTAGTAGTCCTGGAGGAGAAATCAGTCCCAAAATGCAGGGCCTGATACAACCAGCAATCCCATGATCCTGACCTGAATCTGAGGGGCTTCAGCACAACGCGGGCAACCTGAGAATGTTTGGGGAAGCTTTCTCCTCTCTAGGCAGATCCCAGGCCTCTAAGGACTCCATGGGTGGAAAACAACCTCTTAAATCAAGCTGAAAAGCGTGGCCAGTGCAGGATGTAGAACTTGGGTTTAATGTGGCCATAAAAGGAGACACCACTTAATGAGCAAACGTTGAAATCTACATCAGCCCACGACAAATTTAAGAGTTGCTCTGAGCGGTATTGACTGGCCCCTTCTGTGACAGCATTATGGGGTTGCAGAGTTGGCCAGAAAGGTGAAGGATTAGTCAGAGTTTTATTCTGGTTGCTGTTTTTGGCACACACACTGGCTCCTGCCTTCCAGAAGCTCTCACATCCCAGGTATCTGGTAGACCAGCGTGATTTTTATCTACGTGTGAAACTCTACTTGTGTGGACTTGAAATCCCAGCCTTCAGGGTTGCCACCACCTCTGGCCACGACTGGAGGTTTCCACAAACTGAAATCCTCTTCCTCCACAGTCCAGCTTGTCCCTCACCACTTCTCCCAGGCTGCCAGGCAGATCTGGCACAGGGACTGTCTCCACCTTGGGGCTGTGGAGAAGGGGCTCTCTGGGCACCTCCAGGCACAGCTCACAGGAGGATGGAGCTGCAGCCACTGGGTGCCCCTTGCCAGTAAACACCTTGCACAAAAATAATGCCAGATGCTGATGAAGTAAAATACCAGGTACAGTGTGAGCTCACCAATAGTTGCATAAATAGCTACTGACCAAATTTCATGGACATGGTATGATTTTTGATGCAAACAGACCTCTCATTCCTGGATCCCCTGTTATTTGCCCTCAGAACAAATTGGTCAGTTTTCTTCCCTTGAGTTCTTAATCAGGGCAACCATTGGCTTTAGTACAAATTATCAGCGGCTGTTTTAATTGCAAGAGCCCTGGTGATCTTTGCTGTGGAGGCATGAAAGCAGTGAGGGAGGAGATGGCTGTTGGGAGCAGCATCCTGTGCTGTGGCTGAGGGAAGGACAGCTTCAGGCTTGCAGATCACACACTGGCTGCTTATTTCTCTGTGCTGGGTGGATGCTTTGAAAACTTAATCAAGTTTTATAGCTTTAATTTCGTGCCTGAGTCCCCTTTTACCTTTTCTTCTCAACCGTCTCGCAAACCAGAGCAAATGAGTCCATTTGGGCTATAAAGGGAAAGGACTGGCAAACGGTCTGAAATATTTTAGCTTGCTTAGTGAATGATAGGAAAAAAATGACTCTTCCTGCTTCATGCCATTTCCATCATTTCTGCAAGCTCTCTACTTTTTCCCCATGTGGTTAATTAGAAATAGCCAGGGAATAAGGTGGGATTGCTGAAAGCTTTAAGTTTTAAAAGTACCTTGTGAAGGTGTGTCCTGCCCGTGTGCTGAGGTTGTGTTCTCCAGTTGTATCCCATACCCTGCTCTAACCTGTGGGGCAGGGCTGGGGTGGGGTTGTCCTCGTTGTCTCCTGGACTGGAATGTGCTGAAGATGCCACAGGCAGCTCTTGATGCCCTTTCTAGTTCATGTGAGGAAACAAGTGATAGAGAATAGTAAAGCAGGGGGTGAAACTGGGTGCAAGAGGACACCCGTGAGTGAAGTCCTGCTGTTGGCAAGCCAGGGAAAAATTGCACCCTCTTGCCTGAATTGGGAAAAGTTTTGATTTGGGATGCTGAGGGAAAGTGAGGTGGACATGTTCTAGTGATCTCCTGCTTTTCTGCTGTACCATCCTCTCATTCCCATGGGGAACTGAGCTCTGGATTGCGACTGA
Source organism: Nicator chloris (assembly GCA_013400495.1). Classification (NCBI taxonomy): domain Eukaryota; kingdom Metazoa; phylum Chordata; class Aves; order Passeriformes; family Pycnonotidae; genus Nicator; species Nicator chloris. The sequence goes on from WAAE01015420.1 coordinate 196,928, forward strand.
GGTCTCAGTGGTATTGACATGAGCCAGAACAGCCACCTGGTGCAGCTCAGGACACATCCTGACCAGTCTGGAGCTGGTGTGGTCCTTGCAGCCATGGTCCAGGTGCAGAGTGTAGCTCAGCTAATCCGCTCATGGATAACTGGAGGATTACTCAGCTGGATTTCTAATACAGTGGCCTTTAATAATAATTCCCCCCCTAAACTCTAAATCAATGGGAAATGGATTTCTCTGTATGATCCAAATGGCCTGTGAAGGCATTTTAGGGAGAAGAATTCTTGTGTATCTATGTGTAAACATACTTGTAAATGCAGGTGGATATTTTTGTTCCTCTTCCTTGCCCTTCTGACCCGTGCCTGTGTGTTTTGCTGGCAGGGACCTGATGCCCAGGACACTGGAGGGGCAGATCACCATGGAGAAGACCCCCAGCTACTTTGTCACCAAGGAGGCCCCCGCCCGCATCTCCTCCATGTCCAGGGCCACCAAGCTGATCGTGGTGGTGCGGGACCCCGTGACCAGAGCCATCTCGGACTACACCCAGACCCTCTCCAAGAAGCCCGACATCCCCACCTTTGAGAGCCTGACCTTCAAAAACAGGACTACGGGGCTGATCGACACCTCGTGGAGCGCCATCCAGATCGGCATCTACGCCAAGCACCTGGAGAACTGGCTGCTGCACTTCCCCCTCGGGCAGATCCTCTTCGTCAGCGGGGAGAGGCTGATCCGCGACCCCGCGGGCGAGCTGGGCAGGGTCCAGGACTTCCTGGGCCTCAAGAGGATCATCACCGACAAACATTTCTACTTCAACAAGACCAAGGGCTTCCCGTGCCTGAAGAAGGCGGAGGGCAGCAGCAAACCCCACTGCCTGGGGAAGACGAAAGGCAGGACCCACCCTGACATCGACCAGGAGGTGGTGCAGAGGCTGCGGGACTTCTACCGGCCCTTCAACATGAAGTTCTACCAGATGACAGGGCAGGACTTCGGCTGGGACTGAGCCTGGCACGGGAAAGTCCCCTGCTCTTACTTGCCCAGCATGGTTTGCTTATATAAAGAGATATATATGTATGTAAAATGTACAGAAATCTATTTTATAATAATTTATTTTTAATTCCTAAGCAATTAATTCACTAAGCTGCCTAACTGCACTGGCTAGAACGGTAGCCTGTAACCTGTTTAACATTCCACGGTGTTTAATTCTAATGTCTCTCCTTTCCTTGGTTCTTTTCCCCTTCTGCTTTCTTTTTGGTTTGGTTTGTAACAGACAGTGCTTCCACTTTTCCTAAAGAAAAAATTTGTATTTAAAAATGGAAAGAAGGAAGGGAGGGAGGGAAAGCACAAGTTTATTTTTGTTACGGGTATCTGGCCTTTATAAACGCTTTCCCTATCCCAGTGTCCCAGTGTCTGCTCCACTGTTGTGCTCCCTCATCCCGCAGCTCTCTGGTTAGTGCCACGGCCCTGGGGGGTGTTTCTCTGGGGTGGGGGGAGGAAGGCTGGGCATCCCTGACCCCACATGCCTCTGCTGAGCAGCAGCATGTTTTCCCAGTGCTTGTAAGCGTGGGAACCCCAAGCCATTGGGCTTCTGCTCAGGATTGCCAGGAGGGCAATGTGCTCTTTTTCCAGCACAGAAGCTGCAGAGCCTGTTGCATGGGCAGAGCTCTCCTCAGAACAGTTTTCCTTCCTGCTTTTTGTCTAGGAGGTTCTTTCCCACAATCCCTCTATGCATTTAAAATCTTTACTGCAGGACAAATGTGAAATGCTGTCTGTGTGTGCCGTGTGTGGTGCTGGTCAGAGTGACCACCCCTGCATGCCAGGCTCTGCTGGGACATGGCAGTGCCTGCAGCACACGGAGCACCCTCCACCCACCAAAGACACCAGCAGAACCACTGGGAAAGCCTCAGGTGTCTGCCTGGCACCGTGCCCAGCAGGGAGTGTGTCCCAGGACATGGCACAGGCACTGTTACCTCTGGCCCCACGGCCACCCCAGCACCCCCCAGTCCATGAGACTGGAGAACAGCACCCCCAGCACTCTGAATTCCCATCGCTTTTTGGTCCAGCACCCCATCCATGCTCTCTTCCAAGGAGCATCATTTGCTTAGAGCCAAGAAGGAGAAGTGCTGCTTTACCAAAAAGGGTGAATCTGTAGGAAGGCAGGGGGGATCTGGGCACGCTGGGGTCGGGGTGTTCCTGGCAGTCCCTGGGTGCCCTGGCTGAGCACAGGAGTGTAACCATTAACCTGAGTGAAACCCTTCTCCTCGGGTTTAACCAGTTGCTGTGGGGCTCCAGGACAGGTTAGGAGGGCTGTCCTGAGAGCTCTGCCAGTGTTTTGTGAGCTCAGGAGGTCCTGATAAGCACTGTGTGTGTCTGATGCCTTATCATTGCTGTCAGAGGTTCTGCCAGCTTGACTGGAACACTTAAAGAGTAAGGTGGCAGCAGAAGTGATTTTCTCATTGAATTTTTAACAGGAAGAGAGCTTTGATGTCTTTGGGCAGCAAAACTCCCCACACCTCCCCTGCAGCACAGGAATGATGCACTGGCCTGAGCATCTCCTGGTGCTGCTGTGGGAGCACTTCCATAAGCAGTGTGAGTGCAACTGGAAACAACAAAGGCACCAATGGGCAGAACATCCAATATGCATTGTCTATAGAAATCCAGGCCCTGCACCTCTCCACAGTTACCCATAGCTCCCCCTTGGAGCTGCCCACTGCTGAGCTGTGCCCAGCTGTGATGGGGCCCATTCAGCGGTTTCCCAAATGTTTGTTTTACTTTTGCAGCCTCCTCACTCTCGCCTGCCCCTTCCCCCTCTGTGCTGTGGCTGTTGGATGATGAGAACGTTGCCCAGAGCCCAGGCTGCTCTGTCTGGGTCTCCATCCAGTCCTGCTCTGGCAGACAAAGCACGGGGCAGACTGGGCTCCGGGTCTGCTGCAGGTGCCAGGGAGCTGCCCTTTGGAGCTTTGTTTAAACCTGAGGGCTTTGGCTTGGCTCAGCAGTGTCACACCTCCAAAGGGATTTGGGGACCCAGGCCACTGTGTGGGTTCACACCTGGGGTTCAGTGCTCGTGGGTGACCTCAAGGAAAGGGAGATTTTAAGTGTAACATCACCAGGCTGAGCTGCCTACAAAGCTGCTGTGAGCAGGATGCAAATCCCTCCTTGGGGTTTGCCTCCCAACACATCTCCCCACAAACAGGGAGGTTCTCCTTCCTGCCCTGAGCAACTCCTAGTGAAGAAATGACTCTTGGGGCCAAGGCAGCCCGACTTCAGGGGTACAGGTGGGATGTGGGATGTGCTGGGCTGTGCAGGCTGACAGCCCCTGCTTTCCCCCTGTCCTGCACAATCCAGCTGCAGGCCTGAGCAGCTGGGTGGATCTATGCACTTTTGAGGGGGTTGGCTTCATCTCCAGCCAGGTCCCTGGCTCTGTCTCCTGCTGCCAGGACAGCTGATGAATGCAGGAGTGTGCCTGCTTTGTCCCAGACCCTGCCACTCTCGGGTGACTGAGGGGAAGGAGCTGCAGGCACTGAGAAGAAAATACTTCCTGGTGGAAAAACAAGCGATTTTTGGTTCTCAAAACCTCAGTCTTCCCTCTAGCAGCGTGTGCAATGCACGGAAAGAAGCCTGAGCTCCCCGCTGGGCCGTGGGGCGAGCTCCCGGCTGTGGCTGTGCCTTCCCGGAGCGTTTCCCTGTGCAGCCCCCGGGGAGGTGCGAGGGCTCCCGGAGGGTGCTGCCCTCCCGCCTTCCGTGCCGGAGGGGTTGGCAGCCCCTGAGCCTTCCTTGCCTCCCTGGAAACAAGGTTTTGATACCCCAATGCCTTCCTCAGCTGGGCAGCAGAGTGGGGGCCGCATCTGTATGATCGAGCCCTGCTGAGAAGAACTCCTGTGGAGCAAACTTGGGGGAGAGTGGAAATGCAGAGAGTGAGGAATAACTCTTTAACCATAACTGTTCGTCCTGACTCAGTATCCTTCATAATGAAGTCTGCACTAGACTTTTAATGTAAAAAAGCCTTACCTAACAAATATGATAATGAAGGTGAATTATCTGTGGTGTTCATCTGGTTGCTGATATTGGAATCAGGGCATTTTTTTTTTAATATACCAAACCCCCTTATTTTTAAATTATGCTTGGAGATGTGAGTAGAAGTTTGGTTGGTTGATTTTTTTTCACACTGTAACATTAATTTATGGCTGAGTTTCATTCAGTCCTGTATTCAGAAGTTCAGTATAGCTATTAGTGATGTGTTGTCTGTAACATGGTTCTGTAGTGTAGTGGCCAATTTGTAAAAAAAAAAAAAAAAAAAAAAAAAAAAGAACAAAATAGAAAGAAAAACAAACAAACAAAAAAGCCACAAAAAAAGAAAATCTAAAAAAATCCCTATATGGAGTATTTTGTGGTATGTACAACACAAATTAATTTTACACAGAGAAAGATGTTTCTAGGAAAATGAAATTCTGATAATTCATACTATTTGTATGAACAAATAAAAGCTCTATTTTCCCAAGCGAAGGCACGGCTGTGTTCATTCGGGAGGGTTGGACGGGCTGTCCCCACATCCCGGGACTGTCCCCGCATCCCGAGACTGTCCGTGTATCCCGGGACTGTCCCCGCACCCCGGGACTGTCCGTGTATCCCGGGACTGTCCCCGCACCCCGGGACTGTCCGTGTATCCCGGGACTGTCCCCGCACCCCGGGACTGTCCGTGTATCCCGGGACTGTCCCCACATCCCGGGACTGTCCCCGCACCCCGGGACTGTCCCCGCACCCCGGGACTGTCCCCGCATCCCGGGACTGTCCGTGTATCCCGGGACTGTCCCCACATCCCGGGACTGTCCCCACATCCCGGGACTGTCCGTGTATCCCGGGACTGTCCCCGCATCCCAGGACTGTCCCCGCATCCCGGGACTGTCCGTGTATCCCGGGACTGTCCCCACATCCCGGGACTGTCCCCACATCCCGGGACTGTCCCCGCACCCCGGGACTGTCCGTGTATCCCGGGACTGTCCGTGTATCCCGGGACTGTCCCCGCACCCCGGGACTGTCCCCGCACCCCGGGACTGTCCCCGCATCCCGGGACTGTCCGTGTATCCCGGGACTGTCCGTGTATCCCGGGAGCCTGAGGGACCCAGAGGGATCTGAGCTTGGCTCCTTGCAGCTGCTCTGGAACCTGAGGGTCACAGGGGCGGTGCAGCTCAGGCAGTGCAGGGCTGGTCTGTCCCTGCACAGCTCAGGCAGGGCTGCAGGGCTGCAGGGCTGCAGGGCTGCAGGGCTGGTCTGTCCCTGCACAGCTCAGGCAGGGCTGCAGGGCTGCAGGGCTGCAGGGCTGGAGGGCTGGTCTGTCCCTGCACAGCTCAGGCAGGGCTGCAGGGCTGCAGGGCTGCAGGGCTGGTCTGTCCCTGCACAGCTCAGGCAGGGCTGCAGGGCTGCAGGGCTGCAGGGCTGCAGGGCTGGTCTGTCCCTGCACAGCTCAGGCAGGGCTGCAGGGCTGCAGGGCTGCAGGGCTGGTCTGTCCCTGCACAGCTCAGGCAGGGCTGCAGGGCTGCAGGGCTGCAGGGCTGCAGGGCTGGTCTGTCCCTGCACAGCTCAGGCAGGGCTGCAGGGCTGCAGGGCTGCAGGGCTGCAGGGCTGGTCTGTCCCTGCACAGCTCGGGGAACAGACCGCAGGGATTGCCCTGCTCCCACACTGCGTGGGCTCAGGGATGCTCCAGGACAAACCCAGTCCTTCACAGCTGCAGTGGAGAACCTCTCCAGTGCCAAGTTACTTTTCCAAAGCTTTGCTCTTCAGTGGTGCTGATCCAGCCTCTGCAGCCGGTGGTTGCTGTTGCTCCCTACACAGTCAGCATTTTTGGACATAAAACTTCATTATCACTAAATTCAGAAGAGCCCAATGGCAGTGCTATACAAAGCAACACCTGAAGAATTATACACACCTATGTCATGTACCAAATGCCACTAAAAATGAATTTAATTAATTTCATTTTTCTTTGCAAGCCTTGCATCTGGTGCAGAGTAATTGATGGTGCTCTTTCAGACTGTCCATTTTTGAGAGACCTTCTAGAGAAGGAGTCAGAACAGAGCACAAGATTTAATTTAGCAATTTAGGAAGAATTTAACCTGGAAACCTCCAGCTGGTCAGGGCTGTAATTAGCTGCTCCCAAACTCTGGCAATGCTTAAACTCCATAGGTGTCTCATTTTTAAAATATGTAGATTTTACTTTAACATTCCCATGTAACTTTCAAGCAGCACAGCTGGATGACCTCAGCTTGATGGAGCTGAGCTGCTCCTTACCTCATTCTCACCTCCCCTTGATTTCATTCCAAACCAGGTGTGAATGGCCCAGCAGATGTCAGTCCCGGAGGCAACCTGCACCTGAGTCCACCCTGATTTTACAGCAGCTTGTGGAGCCCTGTCCCTCATTTCTGTATTTTACATGAGCTGCTCAGTTCTGGGTTGGAAAGAGTGTGGGTCCTTTTCCTTCACAGGGGGGTTGGTGCTGCAGAGGAAGGGGAACGGGAGTCCTTGTGGGTTCAGCATTGTCCCTGTCCTCTGTATGTCCCTGAAAACTATTCCCAGTTGTTCCTGGGCTTGTGGATGTTGGGGATTCACTGCCCAGTTTGGTTTGGGGCCCATTCTCAGACGCTGTTTTGGCAAGAGCATCCAGAAGATGAGGATAAGGATGTCTGTGGTTCACAGGGAAGGGTTTGCTCTGAAGAAAATGGGCTGAAGGCTCGTCTTGTGGGTCTGGGAACCTCAGCTGAGGGAGGAAGTTCCTGAAGGCAAATGGGTTGATGAAGAGGCAGGTGAGAGTGTGGAAATGTTGCTGCTAAACATGGTGGGATAGCCAAGGTGGCTTTACTTCTTCTCTTGGTTGATACAGGAAAGGGGAGAAACAATTTCTTTAACATAGAAATCCAAAAGGAGTCCAGGTTGTGCATCTCCTGGAATGTGGCATTTCTAGGGGAGATGCTTGGGCTGATGGCAGCATCCCAGAGAAGCATCACCTTGCAGGGAGGAGAATACCCAGAGCAGGGAGGAATCCACCTGAAGGGTACAGCTGCTGCCAGGAGCATCTCTGTGTGGCACTCAGAGAGTGTTGAGACCTCCCTGAGGAAGGTGAGGGGAGGTTGAAATGAGAAAGGATAATCTGAAGAGGCTGTAAGCACTATGGAAAGGTCTGGGGAGGATCTGGGAGGGCAAGAAGTGCTGGTAAATCTTGGAGTTGAGTCCATGTTAACAAAGGCATTGAAAAAGTTGGTGGATTTCATAGGTAGAACCATATGAGCTTTGGGCCAAAATGAATCATTTAAAAGCACCTTGAAGCTTAAGAAGGTTTTCACTGGAGCCTGTTTTCAGGAAGATGTCTTTATTCTATATGTGTATTTTCCTTGTACCTGGTGTTCAAATTGCTGGGAGTTTGTGCTGCTGGCAGTCCCAGCTCCCCAACCACCAGGGCATTGCAGCTTTTGTTTTTTCTTTCTCCCCTTCAAAAATGTTACCTAGCCATTAGATCTGTCTGTAAATTGCTTTATTTGAAGCTAGACTATTATCCTCCAATTTCTCCCTGTGGTTAAGAATCATAGTGTTCAAACTTTTCCTAATGCATATATTTAGAAAGGTAACAGTAGTGATTAATCGGTTATAAATCATTCAAACCATTCACTTGCATTTCTATGTAAGGCAATTGTTCAGCACCTTGTTAAATGGCTTTTTTATTAGAGAGAGGAATTCCTGTGTCAAATGCCAGTGCTGACACCTTCAGCTGGCACAATACCTTATGGCCATTGTGAGTCCTCAGACCTTCATGGAGATCAGGATTCCCCCTCTCCTTACAGATTGAAATTAATTTCTTTAAAACACCTGATTGTTGCAGGGTCCTACAGCCTCATGGACTGGTGGCCCCAAACATGCAGTAGGTTGGCTGGTCTCACTGCCTCTGAGCTCTTCTCACCATGCTGTTTATTCTCTTCTTCCCCTGCTGCTTTCCCTTATTTTCCAGCAGACCATGATTCAGTACTGCAGGATTTTAGATCTTCTGCCTCTGCAGGTTATTCTTTCCCCCTGAGAAGGGGCTTACAAATAGGATTGCAAGAATCAGCCACTCTCACTGGAACAATTTGCTTAAGAACTGGAGAGCATCGTCCTCCAGGAATATTGTTTGCAACTATTTATAAAGCCAGCTCTAATTGTGAGCCTTAATCCGTGCTCATTACCTCCTCTGAGCTGCTGATGAGCAGTGCTGAGGGTTCCTGGCTACTTGGGCTGCTCACAGCACTGAAGGCATCACCCTTTTTCTTGCCTTGATCTTTTCCCCATCCCACCAGGGACTGGTAGGGAGAATATTGGTACCACCTGCCCTCAGGAAGAATCTGGATATTGGGCTTTTGCCAGAAATTACAGGCCTTCATTTATTAGAGTAAATATTACGTTGATAGCCACCAAAATCCTGAACAAAAGGGTGAAGTTTTAAAATAATATGCTCCAAAAAAGGCTTGGCAGAGGAGATGCAACTGGCTGCTTTGACATTGAGGTTATTTAGCTAGGAATTGCTGTGTCAAAACTTTCAAAGCTTCACCAAAGAAAATTTAAGAAAGCACCATGATTCCAGCTAATTAACCAGTGTCAGACAAATATAATTTATTTCTCACCATCACTCATGTCTACAACAGAATTATCTCATTTTTGATTTCTAATTACTTACTCTCTCTCATTAATCTGGCCATTAATTATTTTTATATAACTTTTTGGCATTGAAGCAAAGATTTTTTTTTCTTTTTAATAAGGAGAGAATCCCTAGATAATTCTGCATCACCCTTGAAAGGGGGCAGGGAGTGTAGCTCAGGTTTCATGGCACAACTCCAGCCTCCCTTCCCAGGAACTCTGGTAGGCTCCAGCCCAGGTGTTACCCAGGACTTCAGCTTATCCTTGCTCCCTGGGAAATTCCTTCTAGTACCACACTGCTTATTCAGGCTCTGCTTTGGGTTTTATTCTATCAAAAAAAGAGGTCTTTTCCTGCAGTTCTCAGAGAATTTTTTTCAAGTGCTTTTCACTGAGCATCACTGTCTTTTCTGTTTGTCCCAGGAGCCCTGGCTCTTCTTATAGATACAGGCTGTTGCTGATGTTTACAATTTGGTTCCTTCACTTGAATCATGCCTGTTCTGTCCCAGGCTGTGTCCTGGTCATTGGAAGTGTTCGTGTTTCTGCTTTCCTGCTTTCCTTCGTGTGTTGGTTTTAACTGCTGGTTTGTTATTTCAAGTCCAGCTTGTTTCCAAGTCCCTGGAGCGAGGCCCAAGGATGCTCCCAAGCAGGATTGTGTTTTTCCTCCAGTACCCCACCTCTGATCCCAGGTAGCTCCAAGGGCAAGGAGATGAACCTCTGTTTTCTGCTGCTCGTGGGTGAACAGGGGTGAATCTGTGATGTGGAGGTCTGTGCTCTGCTGGGGATTCTGCAGCAGTGTAGCCTTTGAGCATAACCTGAAGACCAGCAAATGCTCTGTGTGTGAGAGGACCAGTCCCAGCTACAGAGCAAAGTAACTCAGGTGATTCAGAAAGGCAAGAAAGTGTTGAATGCTTTACATATATGGGCCTGACCTCCAAAAAAATCCCATTGTTTCCAAGCACTTGAGAAGCAGAGCTTCTTTGTGTTGTTTCCATCCTGAGAGCAGAGGTCCCAAATCTGCCTTCCCTTACCCTGACAGAATTGTTAATTCTGAATCTGCACTTGGGTACTACAGATGGATCCATGTGGATCTTTTTTGCTGTTCACCACCTTCACTCTCCTGTTTTAAAGTTTAAATAATGATGTAACCTGAGAATAAACAGTAAATTCAGGAACAGCTTATAGCTAAGAAAAGACTGACTAATTCTTGTTAAGGGCAAGCTGGCATAGCTGTGTTGACTTCCAGGGAGCAGAACTGATTGATGTTAACAATGTGGCTGGCCCTATTTCTCCGGATGTTCTGGTGAATGCCTGCAGATAATGAATCCTGTCTGGATATCTGCAGACATTTATGAATATTTGTAGGATGAAGATGTTGTTACATGGATTACTGTGACCTGCCCCAGGCACGGCTCAGTGCTGGGCAAGAAGCATCCCTGCTCTGCTGGCTGAGGCACAAATGCTGCCAGAGAGACCCTAAGCCAGCTGTGCAGGACAAAGCTTTGCAGGCACTGCTGAAGGTGGATTTATCAAGAGAGGGATCGTAGCTGGCTCTGTGTGTGTGACATAAACATCTATTATCTGCATGTGTACAATTTCTGCTTGGCTCACCTCAGGGCAGATACCTTGAGAGCTCAGTGCCAGGCAGTTGTAGCTGCCTGACAACATCCTGGCAGCGTGCAGGGCTGTGTCCCTGCCAGAGCACAGCTCTGGAGATCTCTGTGCTGACACCACACGGTGCTGCACTCACCTGGGAACCTGCTCAGCTCCTCACAGGGATGGCAAGGGATGAAGCCTGGAGGGCAAGGTCCTTGTGGCTGTTGCAGGAATTTCCAAGAGGTTTTTGGTCACTTTGAATCCCACTGGGATGGAAGGACAACCTCTCTGTGGCATGCTCAGTCCTTGTCTCCAGAAGCATTGCTGCTCAGACAGAGGAATTTCATCCCTGCCCCACGAGTGCAAAGGGATTCCCCTGAGGGCAGGGAGCCTGTGGCTGTGCTTGCAGTCAAAGGTGGACTCCTGGCTCTCAGCCCACACGTCTTTAAAGCATTTAAGCAGATACAAATCCCATCTGAGGATTGGACCCCTGCTCTCCAGAGGGATTAGAGAGCAGAAACTGTGCTGGTGTCAGAGCCACCAGCTGAGAGGGTCCCTGTGGAGCCTGAGGCGTGATCCCTGCTCTCCCTCACCAACCTCTCCCTTCCAGGAGGGGGTCTGAGGTGAGGAAGGATCTCTGGAGGTTTACAGCCCCAAATGATGCTGCTTAGCAACCCGCTGCTCTGCTAGCTGGCACAAGGAGGTGTGCATTTCTCTGTTCAGCAGAAGACCACAGCCAATGCCACATCTCCCTCTCCCTCAGTCTCCAGCCTGCTTTTCCCCAGGGAGCAGCTCCCAACACTGGCAGAAATCCCTGCTCCCATGGATTGAGGATTTTTCCCCTTCCCTTTTTGCCTATCTAGAGCAAAGATATGAATAGATGCAAAGGCATTTCTGGAGGTGGAAAAGTTTATTTTTTTTTCAGTTTTACCCCCTTCCTCCTAGAAGGAGGCTCAGCTGTGCCTCCAATGCCACTGGAACTGTGGAATTGCTCATTGGAGGAGGCCCACAGCTGTCAGTGAAATGTCCCTTTTCTGTGCACCTTGTGAGCAGAGCAGGCCCCTTGCCATGTGGAAAACAGCATCTGGGTTTCAGCTGGGGGACAAAACAAATCTTGTGTCCCAGACAGAACGTGTCCTTCAGGCTGGAATGTCTCTCCCTGTCCCCAAGGTGCCCACTGACTGTGCTTGGCTGTCCTGGGCTGAGCAGAGCCCATTGCTGCTGAGCTTTTCCTTTTTGCCATCCGTAGTGCCATCAGCCTCCAAATCCACAATTTCTCTCCCATTGCAAAAAGCTACTGGGAAAACTTGTCAGAAAGGCAGCATTGACTGGGCTTAGCCCAGAAACCTCTGTTTTCCTACCTGGTTCTCTCTCCAGCCCTTTGACTTGCTGGACTGAGTGAGGCTCTGTGTTTCCTGCATGATGCTTATTTTTGGATGAAACACCTGGCATAATTACACCCATTCACTCTCTTTGGTGGAACACTCTGGTTTTGTGAAGAAACAATTTTCTCTTGCCAAGCCACGCTCGGTCCCTTGAGCTGTCCCAGCACCCCATGGAGGCTGGAGATGGTCCAAGCTCTGTGCTTTGGGGGGTTTAGTGCTGATTTCAGTGGATTATCTGCAGCCAGAGCTGCCTTCCTGACACATCACTTGAGCTGAGTAATATCTGACATCCTTCTAAGTCCAGCTTTGCTATTGCAAATGAGGGCACGATGGCAGGGAGAGGGTGGCCTGCTTTGCTTTGAATTAGCTTCTACTTCTAAGGCCTTAATTACAATTGGGTCATTTCTAGAGCCCTTTTTTTTCCCCTTCCAAGTATTACTGGTAGAAATGGAGTTAAATCAGAAAGCTGAGAGTTGCATTGTAACACTGTGCCTCTTTATGGCAAGGACTGAAGGAAAATGCCAAATATAATGAATTTCATGATAAAAACTGCAGGAAACAGTGGTTCTGTGTGATGACAGCTCCTGGAGTGGAGCAGAAGTTGTGTTGATGTTATCATGTACTTAATTAGATGTTTTAAACCCGGATGACTTCACACAGGGGATGTCATTGGCTTCGTGTAGTTTTAAGGGAGGGTTCACAAAGAGTATTTGGCCTCTGGAAAATGCCAATTAGTCTAAATGACACTGCAGCCCAGAGGCCAGAACTTGAGCAATTGCCTGGGACGTGGTTGCTATCGGTGCCTTTCAGCTCCAGCCTGTCTGTCCCAAGGCTGGCAGGAGCCTGGGGTGCAGACAGCAGCTTCCTGCCTTTGCCTCCTCGGGGTGGTGTTGGGAAAGCACTGCTCCTCCCCGGGCTGTCCCAGGCACATCCCTGCCCCGGGGCTGGGAGCACAGCCAGAGCCCTCGAGCAGCTGCTGAAGGGTCAGGGGAGGACCCAGGGGGCTGAGCACTGTTACACAAAGCCCCTCCAAATTCAGGGTCTGCTCAGTAACACCAGGATGAAATACCTGCCCTTTCCATTGCTGCCCACCTTCACCCCAGCCACAGCACCTGGAGACAATCCCACCGGCCATGGGGACATCCCACAGCAAAGCATCAGGGCACACAGGGAACAAATTCCTCCTCAGGGGTTTATCCTTGCTGGTTTCTCACCGGAAGAGGTCAAAACGAGATAACTTCACACCTTGGAAGAGCTGGGTTATAGCCCAGGAGTGGAGCAGGACTGGGGGTCCTGGGAGAGCAGGACTCTCCTGGCTGCTGAGATGGGCAGCTCTGGAAGGTCCAAGCCTTGGGGATGGACCTCAGGGGAAAACGCTGGTCCTGGTTTTGCCAGACTGATGGCAGGAGCATCCGAGTAGCTTCAGGTGCTCCACCTCCACTGTGCACAGAGGTAAGTCAGGAAAGATGGATATCCACGCTGTGTTTAACTCCAAACCATGAGCTGTGGAGGCCCACGGTCTGTGGGGAATCCGAACATTTCTTCAGGGGGATCACCCATAGTGTAGCCACGGGCTTTGAAAGAAAGGTGTCACACCTTGTGTCACACCTCGTGTCACACCTTGTGTCACTCTGCTGGGAAACAGTCACAGGACCCAGCACCAGAGCCCTGTTCCAGCCACCAAGCACTGCATGAGTGAGGATGAATGGGAAGCTGAGGGCTGATTTCCCTCTCCTGAAGCTGAGAAAACTCCACCAAGGTTACAACCCAGCAGCCAGGAATGACAGCACTGCAGCCTGGGAGGGATAAAGCTGCTGTTCCCCCAGCTCTGCCACCAGGGCTGTGCAGGGCTGGTGTCCCCGGGGACACAGAGCAGCCCCAGCTCTGCCACCAGGGCTGTGCAGGGCTGGCATCCCTGGGGACACAGAGCAGCCCCAGCTGTGCAGGGCTAATGTCCCTGGGGACACAGAGCAGC
>WAAE01015421.1:0-28741 GCA_013400495.1 Nicator chloris
GTCTCTTCCTAGTGATTCTGTGAGTTTAGTTTCAATATTTTCTTGCCAATAAATTGTATATATAGGTAGTTAAATTTGCCGGAGACAGAAAGGCCAGAAAATACTGGGAAATTACTTCTGTACCTGGGTGTACAGAATATTCTCATTGTGGCATTTCATGAGCTTGGCCTATTTGAAAAAAGAATATGTTTACTTGAATGGACAGCAAAGAACGAAGATTATGTGTAAAGGGTAGAAATCCATGTAGTATAGTCCAGATGCACTAGAATTGTCTTCAGGTGATGAGTAAAATACCACAAGACTATGCTGTAGGGAAGAATAGTTGTTCTAATTAGGGGGCTATTGAATATGAATAAGAATGTATGTTATCTCTGTAGATGTAGGTCTTGCCATAGTGGAGATCAGAAGGCCAAAAGGCCAAAAATACTTCAGTGTGAAAAGGGTTCAGAAAAACATGCCAGGATCAACTGGGCATGTCATAAATAGTTCTCATAGCCCAATTAATTCTGGTCAAGAAGAAAAACATTACATGTTTGGACCTGTGTACATAAGAGATTTTTGAACTTAAATGAACTTTAGTTTAACAGAAAAGGCTTGACAAGGTCTTGACATATTCCCAAAGATAAAAAATACTCCACAACAATACCAAAACAAAACCATTTAAACTGGAAAAAAAAAGTCCATGTTTAATCCCAAGGGTGAGGAAGAACTTGAAGTAGAACTACATGTGTAAGGCAACTGAGAATGTACTACATTGTTATATTTTGGGGTTTTTTTTATTTAAAATAAAACCAATGAAAATAATAGATATTTTCATTTCTGTTACAAAGGAGATGAGACTTACGTGGTGTCTTTGCTTGAAAACTAAGAAATGTTGGCAAACAAAAAGTTTACGCTAATTTTTTTTTCTCAGCTGTTAGCCAGATACCTTCAATTATCTGCAATTATTGTTTTGAGGCACTAGATTAGTGCACAGATCTAAGGACTGGATTTTGTTAGCTTTTGTCTTAGGCCTTGGAAAATTGACATCATGAAATATGCTGGAGAATGTTGGTCCTTTTAATCCTCATGACTTGTTGCCTAGTTCAGTCACCCGTACTTCTCCTTTTTGAAAATTATTTTGTTCCAAAAGGGGAAAAAAATGAGTGAACATCACATTGTTTTAGGACATTAGGTCCAGAAAGCATTTCTTGAAAAGAAATTGGTTTCAAAGTAAACAATATCCATCCCCTAGTTTATTTTTTTTTCATATATATTTTAAGATTAAAATATTCTTCAATCTCATGGATTTTTTTCAACTAAAAAATTGGCTCTCATTTTCCATTTCAATACTGTGTTAAGAGGAACTTCAAAGTAAGACCATGAAACTTCTTTGAATCACTAAATTTTCTGTCTTTTATAAGGTAAAGACTAAACCCCACATTTTCATACTTGTGATGAAAGCATGCTTTCTTTTTTCTATTTTTTTTTTTTTTGGTGGAATTCTTAACAGCATGTTTTATATGAACTCTTTGTTCATCAGGTCTAGAGTATTCCATGCTGTCCTAAGGACTAGATATGACTGGTGTGGCTTTTGAGCTTCGTGAGGCTCCTGAGCAGCTAAGCACTCCTCAAAACTATGGTAACATTGGGCTGCTGGTGGCTGGGAAAATGGAGTAGAAATAACTACTTGGGAGGAAAAGCAAGCCATCAGTGCCCAAGTCCCAATTCATTCACACATCTTTACTCTTTACAAAGACTCCAAACAGGTTTCCTTGAGCCTTTTTACATGCAGCATTTGACTGTTCTGCCTCAAAACCATATTCTAAAATGCTAGTACATCACATAGATCCTATCCATGGTATAACAGAAAACTCTAATATTGGCGAGTGGGATTTGTTAATAAAATCAATGAAAGAAACTTTTCAAATATTTTTCTTTCTTCTTGGGAGAAAGTATTAGCATTCTGTGGACTTTCTCAGGCTCTCTATTACCTCATTAGATATAGTCAGCCACTACACAGCAGAATATAAACCTACATCTGTGAAAGGAAAGGAAATTTTCCAGTGTTTCAGAAGAACAATATTAAGAATAAACATGTTGTTTCAATGGTCCACATATTTACTGAGCTGCTGAGTTCCTATTCAGGAGAACATACAAATGGTTTCTGTGCAAAAACATAATACAATTCTTTTTGATATCAGCAGAGGATGTGGGACAATGATTCAAGAGCATATTAAGAACTGATAGTCTTGTCAAGTGATGAAAATTGCAGATGATTCTTAAATGACTACAGCTGTGATCATGATTGTGAACCAAAACTGATGGAACTTTATTCAGAGAGAAAACAATTTGGCAAAGGAATACACAGCCAGATCAAAGGAGGGAGGAAGATCATTCACAAACAAACAAACAAAAAATGCAATCTGTAAACAGCCACAGATGTTTTGAAGCACAAGTTCAATCAACTGTATAACGACTTCTGTACCTGGGAGTTCATTACTAAGTGGTTTCGTTTCAGAATCAGTTCTATAGCATGAGAGTTGATAGCAATCAGAAGTTAAGTGGATTTTCCTCTTCAGGATTAGTGCTGGCTTCTGTGTGTATATCAAGTCATGTAATTTGGAAGCAGCTGTGACTGTGTCTGACACGTAGCCATATGCCACAGCTATTTGGGATGTGACTAGTGATTTCCCATAGGTATTCTGTGTGCAAACCTGAGTTTGCAGCACATGATCCTTTGACAGAGTTAAGCAAAACCTAATTCGGTGCATCATATGTGGAAATCAAAAGGTTAACCTTGAGGATTTTTTTTTCTTTAAATCTGCTTCTCTGTATTGTACAGGTTCCAATATGAGTAGTAGTATGTTAGTCTCTCATAAATCTTGCTGCTTGAATGCAGGCTATTCTTATTAATTTCCTCTGGTCACGTCCTCCCTGAACAACTTTCATCTTTCTAGGCTTATAAGACATGATTTTGAGTGCCAGTTGTCTCTATAACAGATTTTGAGCAGTTTCCATATTCATTGTAACAGAATCATTGTGGCCATTGTGTGGCTGCAGGTTTCTTAAGTCGTCTATCAGGACCAGCATTGGTAGAGGATTGTTTGCCAGTAAATGTCTTAGATTTTGCCTTTTAGCCAGATTTTTTTTTATCGTAGTGTTTTAAATATTTGTTGAAAGTTTAAAAAGGAGATGTTTAAATATCTGTTGGGGTACCTCTTATGAATTTTAGTTCAAAATGCATTTGCTTTCCATTTCAGAAGTTTTATGATGAGGTTATATGTGAAATTAATTCTCTCATTGGTGAGTGGGGGACTGTTGGGTCCTTTTAGTAATCCTTGAGATCGTGCTAGGTAGTTCTCATCAGTCAGATGAAGCTGGTGTGATACAGCTTCAGTACAGAACAAGTGCAAACCTGCCCTTGTAAGAGCTGAACATTTGGACTTGTGTTGTTAAGCCTGCAGAATGGCTGGTTCATTGCACAGTAGCTATGGTGATTAACCTCCCAGGCAATGGCTCGGACTCTTGTCTTCTCTAAGTTCATCCTTCTGCAGGTTCACCTTTCTGCATAGCATTACTCAGTAAATATTACTTACCTAACTCATAAAAATTGTCTAGTGCATGAAAACAGCTCACCACCGCTGGCAGCATGCATTTTTGCTTTGCACTTCAAGCACCGAGACCATATTTTTGAGCCAAGATTGATGACAGCAAAATTCATTACCCATTCCAAAAACTCCTGGTTGAAAATCTTTCCTGACTTTGGGAAAAGGGAATAATTGCATGGGTTTAAGCACCCATGCAATTGATAGTGCTGTGTTCCTCATAAATACTGTGTGAGTAAGTAGTATGGTGAGTTGATCTCCAAGGGCCGGTATCTTGCTATGGGAAATTAGATCTTTATTATTATGTCCAACTGAGTATTTGTATCTAGGTCACTGGGTGCTAATGTCCCTTCTACCCTGCTTGCTGCTTTCCCCAGAACACATGACTGTTTAGAGCAGCCAAGAGTGTACCACTTCAAAGTCATGGCCAGGAGCACATGCCAGTTTCTATAGGGCCATATCCAATGTTGTGGATGCATAGCGTAGGAGTTCAGTATCTCAACTGCTGTGAGGGGGCAGATTTCCACTGGACTGGTGGAGCTTTGATATTTAACACCAGTTGATACTCAGCTACAAGGACTCAAGTGTTATAATTTGCATGTCTCTAATTAGTAACATTGATAGAATGTGCGTTTCCATTATGTTCACTAACGTAATTTGTATTTCCCGAATGTGCAGATCTTTGGGTGAAATCATATTCTTATGTCTTAGACCCAAATATGTTTTTTTGGTCTTTTTGGGTTTTGTTTTGGTTGGGTTTTTTTTGTTTGTTTTTTTTTTTTTTCCAGAAATAACAGTGTTAGTTGGGGTTTATTTCTGTTTTGTTTGGGTTTTTTTTTTTCCCCAAGAGAATGGAAGGTCAGAGGAAAAACAGCAAGAGGAAGAGAATTTATGGGTTTTTTGTGCCTGGAATTGAATGGCAGTATGTTTATGTTGAATAGCCTTTGCTCACAGATATGTTTCACTGTAATGCTTTCTGCCTTCTGTTTGTGTGGTCTGAGCTCAGAGAGATGATTTGCTTCTGTTTCCCACAAGGCTAGGGACAAGCTGAAGATGTTATGGAAAATGTCAAAGGAAGAAACACACAGAGACAGGGAAAGAATACAAAAATACTGTGAGTAATTGTGCTGGAGACTGTACAGCAATAGCTCCAGCTTGGTTGGAAAACAAATTTGGCCAGTGAAGCTCAATGAAAAACACTCAATACGCATTAAACACTTGCTTATACTCGTTGTAAATTCTGGCCCCAAGGTACAAAACAGGGTATATTTGAAGCTCAGCACAAATTTATTCAGATTTATTCAAGGATCTGGACCCAGTGGTGCATTTATACTAAGAGGAACCTGGTGCAGGCCCACTGCCCACTATTAAATTATGAGAATGGCCTTGATATGTCTTTAGCTTGCATCAAATCATCAGTATGCTTCTTGAAAACTGCAAGGCAAAATCCAGGCCAGGTTGGGAGTATTTGTTGCACCTTGTCTGATGTAATTCTATCAGTTGTCCGTTCAGCCTTATACCCATACTGGACATGCGCTTGGGCATGCTGGAAGAACACACACTAATAAGAGATGCAGAGCTGTAGCTTTGTTATTTGCCCCTTTACTTGAGTAAGTACTGGTCTTAGAGTGGCCTTACAGTGGGCTATATTGTGAAGGGATGCAAATGGTTCATTTAAAGACAGAAATTATTGTTGAAAGGGAGCTCTGGATGTCACCCAGTCCAGCTTCCCTGTCAAAGGATTGCTGCCACTTGTGGCATTGTCCCTCTCAAAAACCTTTAAGCATTTCAGGAGTTGGAGGGAGGTGGAAGGGATGCTGCTGAATCACCTGAAATTTATAGCAAGGTGCCCTGGCCTTATGAGGTCCCACAGTGGTATGGCCAATTAATGCTGGGACAAATTTAAGGGACTAAACCCAACCTACATAAAATCTAGAGCAAAAAACAGAATGTTTGTATGTTTGATTGTATCACTGAAGTAATCATTCCAGCCAGGAAATATGACATAAAAACTTTTTCTGTATAGGAATTAATTTGATTTTGTTGAAGACACTCAAAGTCTTCTTTTTGAATGCAAGTAGATAGGAAAACACAGCTTTCATACTCACTGCATCAGTCTGATATATGACATAGGATGGAGCCTTGAGAGGACACTTTAACTTACCTGAATGGTTAGGATAAAAATCCTGCCATTTGAATTGCAACAAAAAAAGAAGTCCTGGGTACAAACTGATAGATATATGTAGGACTCTTTCAGAGAAAACACTAGGATGTAAATACTCTTGACATGCCTCAGCTCTGTGCAATCCCACACTGAAATGAGTTCTCACCTCAGCAATGCCTTAGATACCATGAAGTTATTTTGAATTTTGACATTAGCTTCAGCTCTGGGAATACAAAGAGAAATCAGATTCTGTTTTCTTTTCTCTCTCTTCAACATCTGTGGACAAGATGCACTTCTTTTGAAATGATCAATCCTATTTCCTCCACCTGATACATCTGCACATAAACATACTAGTGCAATGTATTCAGGTTGTGTATTCATGGAAATTTTGAGTCTCTATAGTCATGTGGATGTAGAGGGACCCAAATAAGAAAGAATCAAAATGGGAACTTACAGAGGTGGGCTGTTGCAATGATCAGATGAAGGAAGAGTTGGGAAATTAAAGGAACTTGTGTTATTTAGTCTGGCAAGTGTATGGAGAAAGGATGTGATTATTTGGTGTAAATATATTTGGGAAGTAACCAACAGGAAGAGAAAAATTCAAGTAAGAGAGTGGTCTGAGGAAAAATGATTACAAACTAAACATTGATAATGGACATGAGGAAAAATGGTTATAAAGTAAACTTAAAAATTAGAGTCTGGGAACAGAATAATGAGGTTCTTCATTGCCTAAAATGGCCCTAGAGGCAAGAAATCAAATACTTCTGAATGATGTAAAGATAGGGAGATACACTGAATAGGTAGGTGAAATGTTGCATATAAAGGGGCAACATGCTATGGAGGCCTCTAGGCCACCCACAGATGAGCCTGCCCTCCCTTGAAGGGTCAGTAGTAAGCAAAGTACCATTTAGCCGGTAGGCTCTCCCCCTGAGATGTCTGGTTATGTTAATTCCTGTTCTCCCATTCGTTGTACCCCAGTTCACAGTTCACCCCTTCCGATTGGTTGATTTTGGATCCTTCCCCTGATTGATCCCTTTCCTGATTCTTTCCCCTACTGGCCAAAGTTGTAAACCCCGCCTCTGGCTGTCCCTATATAAACCTGCTCCCCTCAGACCTCAGAGCCATTTTGTTGCCAGTTCTGGAGAAATAAAGAAGGATCCTGAAGATAAGAAGGTCCTTCCCATTCCTGTTTCTTGTGTCTTTCTGTGACTTTGCCACCTCGCTGCCTCGGCGGCACTCTAAAAGAGCTAAAATCACCACCACACAGAGTGTGCTCCTGACAGATCCAGGTGTCTTTCTAAAGACACCTCTGTCTAAGAAGTGTCGCAGCACCTTAGGGGCCGCCGGTGGTCGGCGACAACGTACATGAGGACCATTTTAGCTTTTTCCATTTCTGCTTGATTTCGGGATTAAACAACAAGCACACCCACTCAGTAAATACTCACTGAGTTGTGAAATTGTCCATACACCTCTCTGGTCTCAGATGAGTAGCTGCAGCCAACTTCAACATGACCGATTACTTCAGCGGATATTTTGAAAACAGTATGGTTATTTTTTTGTCTAGACTTCAGGTGCTGAAGCTTTACATAAAGGTGGATTTGTAAACCTTAATCTCTGTAAGAAAACTTCCCTTAAACTGATGCCCATATGTTTCTTATTGAAGAAATAATTTTTTTGTTATTTTATATATAGTAAATATTTAATAGATAATGGATGTAACCTTGATAGATTAATTGTACACTCAGATATATGTATAAAGTTTAAGAGCGATCCTGGACTCGTATTTAAATCTGGAGCTTGTTTACAAATAGACTTGGATGTAGACATAAGAAAAGATTGGATTTTTTGACTTTAAGCAGACCTAAGATTGACATACAGGTTCCACAGTGAAAAGCACTAATCTTGTTCTGAGATACTTTTAAATTATGGAAACTCTAAAGCTGGTCTTAAGTGCCTCAGCTCAAGCTTCTCAACATTTATCTTTCTGATCCTAATTAATTTCTGTGGCTTAAAGTGTTTTTTATTTTTCTCTGAGAGTATCTGGGAAATCTTTATCACTGTAATGAGACCTCTATAGGTACTGAATCCCTGCTGTGATGTTTTAAAAATTATTCTGCATTTATAAATGCATAGACCTAGAATAGATCAACAAAGAAAGTGTCAAACAGACAGAGTAGGTCTCTTGGTTTGAAAGACAGGTGTCTGCTAGGGAAGACAGGAGCCTCCATTGGAATGAAAAAATGTAAACCCCCTCCCTCCAAACTGTTGTAATTTTGAAACTAAGGGGCTCTCAGGCAAAGATATGGGAATAGGAATAACAATTCTTTAGTGATATGTATAACAAGGCAAACAAATAACAACAACTCTGGCATTAATAATGCACAGAACCAGGAACTTCTTGACAGCCTTCTCAGCCACAGGGATTTTCCCCTTTGGTGCAGTTCTGCTCAGAGCCAGCAGGGGCGCTGGTGGCTCCCAGCGGGCAGGGCAGGTGCAATGATTCCCCCCGGCTGCAGGGGGCGCTGTGGTGCCGCGGGCTCAGGGAGCACACGGCAATGGCGGCTTGGCCAAGATGGGAAAGATGGAAGAGAGGCTTTGCTTTACAAAACTCCTGAGGCAGTCGATCCTGGTGCCCCAGCAGGACTCGGAGGAGCACCAAGATCATGGCAGAAGAAACAGCTCTGGGCTGGGCTCTGGCAGCAGCAGCGAATTCCCTTCCTAAGCAGCGGCTCCAACTGTCCTCCTTCGAAATTGAGAGTGAGAGAGAGCGCCAGCAGCTCCCCCAGCCCCGTCCCCTACCTACCCAACTATTGCGGCACTTCTACCCTTCTGAGAGAAACTCCCAAAAACTAGAGAAGTGTCACCAGACACCCTTCTCCCCTGAGGCTTGACCACCTCCCTGCTGTCTCAAGTACCCAGTGCTTCCTAGCAACTCAATGGGAAAAAATTCCACAAGTAAAAAGGAACAAAAGGAAAGAAACCCAACCCCCAACAGTAGGGTAAGAGTCAAAAAGGGTAATTGGAAAGATGGTGTCTGGCCATCTTAATAAAAATGACAGCCATACTGAAGACACATGCTTCTCTTAGATGAGCAGTTTTTAAGCATAAGTCTTAAGCCACAAAGCAGAAAAAAAAATTAGGAACCTTTAAGAGCCTTAATAAGGATGAGAATGATTGATTTTGGCAGATAACATATTCAGCAAAAATGTGCCAGTAAGTTTTGTGCTTGTCAGGAAACCTTAATGTAAAAAAAAAAAAAAGAAACAATTACAGAATAAATTGTTACAAGATAGATGTCAAGGAGAAAGAGGCACATATTAGGTAAGAGGAAGAAGGCAGCAGGGGAGTAAATATTGCTTAACTAATTTATTACCTCACTTCTAAGCTACTAGTTCACTAGCAAAAAAGGCAAAATGAAACTGTCTCAATATTTGAAAGAATTCCACTAGGCAAGTTGTGTGTTTATTCAAAGTGTTCACCATAAAAATCAGCATAAGCATGCAAGCAACTTTATGCAGGGAATGATGCTGATTGACAGCATTTTTTGTGTTTTACATATGCAATGCAAAACCTTCTTTAGATTAATACAATTATAGTCTGAGCATTTGCCACCTGTAGTAAGTCAAATTTATTAAGTCAACAAGTTTATGTGACTTTTGCAATAATTTTTGAAATATACAGTAAAATATAAGGTACTATCTATTACACAAAAGTGACTCAGAACATAAATAGAATTTTATCTGTCTTTTAATTTTAAACTGATAAGGATTTTTCTTGCAAGTTTTTTGATGGTTTTCTTGACATCTTCAAATCAACACTGGATGCTTTCTGGAGCCAATTTTAGGTACGTAAGTTCATTAATTGATGTGGCTAAATACACATGTACTATTATGAAATTGTATGACCTATGATCTTTCACAGGTATACAAAACAAAATTATGCATATACCTTCTATTCATAAAGAGGTGGAAATGTAAGATCTTTTGAAACACTGAATTTAATAATTTATTCTGTGGAAATCTGTGTTAAACATCACTGCTTTAAACAAAAATTTGACTCTTCCCCTGCAGTGTTCTAAACCAGACTAAAACCAGATGCACTCATGTAACATTATAAGCAGTAGAACTCCTCTAATGTGCTTCTGTGGTCAACTGTTTTCCTGGATTTATGTATCAATGAACTTTTCTCTGCAAGAAACAACCTTACATTTTCCATCTTGAAATAATATTTTTATGATCATTCAGGAAGACTTCAATTTAAGAGTTTCTAGGATGGTAGTCTTTGAGTTTTGGACCAGGTGTAGTTGTGGTTTTCCAATCAGAAAATATTTAGGTAGGCCTTGGAGTGACCACATCTGGACAGCCTGAATGCCAACAAAGTCCTGTTACCCAATGTTTTCTTGTATCTGGCTTCAGATTAACAGAGATGTCATTTGGAAATGGCAGGCTCAGGATATTTCTAGATGCTGGAAATGAGAATTGTCCTTGCAATACCTGGTAGGTCACTCTGGATGAGCAGGGCTCACTTGTTGCACCAGGAACTCCTTGGATACTTTATAAAGATCTAAACAGCAAAACATCTCCGAGCAGCCTTCAGAGCTGGTTTCCACTTCTTTTGTCTGACAATAGCCTTTCAGAGAACTAATGTGGAGCATTTAAAGCAACAATTTTGGTTAGCTTAGAAGCTTTTCATCACTGTTAGAATGCTGTTTACTCTTTCATTATTCGCTTTAAAATCATATTGACAACGGAAAGCAAAATTAAAATGGAGCCATTATCTTTCACGTACTATGAAAGTATAGACAAGCAGGAATCATCTAACAGCTTCTCTCTACTCTACAAGAGAACCCAAATGAGCATATAAGAGTATAATGATATGATAATCATTTTGCATGCTATCAAACTACTCAAACACTAAAGGTTTAAAAGCACAGTGCAAAATCAGCATCAAATCTGACGATTATGCTTGAATAGTTTGTTGGGAAGGTGGACTGAAAAAGAATTAAAAATACTAGTTGGTAAGTAATGAGATTATATAATGAGGTATATAAATAGAAATGTCTGATGTTCACCAGTAGTAGCCCCACAGTTTGAGAGCTTATGATTTTGAATAGCAATATGAAATAGCTTAATAATCAGTGGAAGTCAAAATGTGTTTTCTTGACAGTTCTTAATATTAAATAATAAACAAAAGCAAAAGTTATTATGTCACTCCAAACATTTGATAATTCACCTATATTTTTGGTACTACAGATCTGAGTTTATAACTATTTTGTAAAGGGCATTGTATGCCTTATGACTATTTTATGAGAAATGAAAGAATGGAGTAGAAATTGAACCCTGTAAAATAAATAATATGTATAAGATCAAGGAATTATGTAATCTCACAGCACAAAATCTAAGGCTATCAAATGAATTATCCAGATACTGAACTTAAAAAGGTACATTGACATTACCCACAGCAGATGGGCAAAATTGCGTTTAAAAATGCAGTTACTTTTGAAAAAGTATTCAATTCATTTAAGTATGAACTTTTTTTTTTCTTTAATCAAATATACACTTCAGGAATGAGGGAACTGTGTGGCTTTAGTGATCTATTTCACTCTACTGACCAGAAAGTAAGCCTAGGTACGTGCCTGAAATTAATATGGTGATTCTTAGTACCCATTATCTGTCTTTGAAGCTCCCTGAGAGGCCATTTGGTAGACAAGTATATTGGAAAAGAAAAAAATCTAAATCTTCCCTGCTCTTGCATTGTTTTCCAAGTTCCTACTTCAGGGCACTCCCAGACACAAGATATTAAGCTACCCTCTCTTTCTATTGACATAAGCCAGCTTGTCCTGATTTTTGGCTCTTTAGGTTGCAGGGAACAGAAGATCACATTTTTGACCAGGTGTTTTGTTGCAAGAAGTTTGGAAAATTGTGAGATATTAATTTTTAAAATCCAGTTTCTCAGGTTTTGCACTGAATTTTTGTTGAGAGAGGCTTTGGGTTTACTAATTATTCACATTTAAACAATATTCTGGTAGTTTTCCTGGTACCAGATCAGCAATTCTGAAAAGAAAGACCTCTCCTCTGACACTGTTGATTCTATTACACTGCACAAACTAAACCTGAGAGCTTTATCTTGAAATATCCAGAGATTTTTCCTTCCTTCTGCAGTTCAGCTGGAGCTGAGAACTGTACAGCATTTTATTTGAAAACCTAAAGCAAGAATATATGAAAGAATACCTTCATTATCAGATAATTAGTTAATCACTAATTACTAGACAAGTTGCTGTTGCTCTGTATGATATATACATATCATACAATACATACTGGTTCCTTTATAGTAGAATCTGTAACTGTATTTGTCTTAACAAGTGTAACTCTCTTGGATTTTCTTTTAATGTATTGTCCATAAAAAATGAGACATATTTTCAGGTTGCTGTCAATATAGGGTGTGCACTCCAAGGACAAATTCTTATTGTATGTGGGACTGCAAAAGACAATGCAAATCAATATAGCAATATAGCAATAGTGAGTGTTAGTGTTGTCTGGAATAGAGAACTGTGTTTATCTATTTCTCAGTATTTTCATCTATTTTATTTAATTTTAACTGTGTTTATCTAGTTTAAACTAGCTTTTGGATGTCCTTAAGGGAAGAGAGTTTCCATTGACTTTTTCGCATTACTTACAGAATATTTGGAGGTTTGAAAATTATTCTATTAGGA
This sequence comes from Nicator chloris, assembly GCA_013400495.1. NCBI lineage: Eukaryota > Metazoa > Chordata > Aves > Passeriformes > Pycnonotidae > Nicator > Nicator chloris. Next base: position 12,464 of record WAAE01015421.1, read on the forward strand.
CAGGCATCAATGGCAATTGTGTTGAAAATCAAAATCTGTAATCCTTAAATACTCAGGCAAGCAAATCCTCTTTATTCATCCTTAAATTTGTCTTGGGTGCATGTGTGTAGTATCTTTTTCCTTACAATTCTTCATCTGTAGAATTGAACTCGTGTTTCTTTGTTGTATTTTATTTTTCAGTTAGGAAATGGGGTGGTTACAAAATAAAAATTTCTGATTTCAGAGATATGCCCCTACTATAAATCTAACATGTTGTGATTTACTAAAATCAAAATTTGTTGAATATTAGCATCCAAAACTTTAGATTATTCTGATGCAATGTATTTCACTCTCATATGGAATCACACAGAATAATCGGAAAAAAATGCAGAATATCTATAAGAATAAGGTCTGCTGCTATTTGTCCTCTGAATGTCTGATTTTACTGCCTTAACAGGATTTATGACTCAGGACAACAATTGAAGCAGAAGGTTAAAGGCTCAGTATATTAGGTGATTTCTTTGCCTGCTCTAGTGAAAAATATCTCCATTCTAGATTTACATGTATATGTTTGTTTATTTCAATTAATCAAATAAATGGAGATTAAGTGAAAACACAGATGTCAACTCTGCTCATATAATCTAAAATTAACTACTTCATAAAAGTACTATTTCAATGTTATACAAAGAGTCTTTCTTTATATAGTTAAGTTTTCACCACTATATGCTTTTCTGGGTGACTAAAGCTTGCTATTTCTTTGCACAGTTTTTTGATTTCAGGTCAATAATTTCAAAGGATGGCAAACAATCCACTGAACACAAAATCCAGTGCAGTGATCCATGATGTCTGTCAGAATCATTAGAGCTCACTTAATTTATTGTAACAGTTCCTTTACTGTGGAGGTGTAAATCTGGTGTGCAACTCTCTCTGCAAAACTAATTCAGTACTTGGAAGAATAATGCAGAAGATCATGTTGAGAGCTACTGAAAGACTTTTAAAGAACAGTGAAATCATCAGACAGTCAATGTGAGTTCACAAAGGGAAAGCCCTATTTAACTAATTTGATCTCTCTTCAGTAAGAAGAATCACATCTCTTATGAGTGCTGGATGTCTTTTTTCTGGGTTTTAATGAGGCTTTTGGTACTGTCCCTCACAGCATCCTTTGGAACAAGCTGTCCAGCTGCGAGATGAGCAAGTTGATGGTGTTTAGGACATCACAAGGAATTTCTTCATGGAAGGGTTGTTAAACATTGAAGTAGACTTCCCAGGGAGGTGGTAGAGTCACCATCACTCTAGGTGTTCAAGAAATTACTGGATGTGGAATTTAGTACCATGATCTTGATGCCTTAAGTTTTAGCTTTCATGTTTTTCAGATTCTGTGCTGCCTAGGGGTGTAGTTCTGAGACTCATATTAAATGCTAGTAAGCTCTCTTCACAGAGTAGGTAGACAAAACAAATCTTCTCCTGCTGAAGACCAAGGACGACTTTCAGGCTCAAAAGCATAAACAACTGTGGACTGAAGAGAAGAACAAGAAGGATAAGACCTCACAACCTGAACCTGTAACTGGACAATCAAGCCTCAATATGCAAATGGACCAAAACTTATAAAAATGTAAAATCGCGTGACCGGTCAGTCATTTTTTGTGACTTCTTTGGGTCCACCTCGAGTGTAGGACTGGTTGGGCTCTTGCCCTGTACAAGGTGTATCCTAGAAGCCTTTCAATAAATACCTACTTTATTCTCTAGCTCTGTCCAGTCTCTCTTTCAGTAACGCCTTCCCTAGGCATCAGTCTAGTTGACAAGGTGGTGATAAGTCAAAGATTAGACTCAGTGATCTCCGAGGTCTTTTTCAACCTAAATAATTCTGTGATTCTGTGAAGAACTGGCTAAAGGACAGAGCTCCAGGATTACACTGAATTGTGCAACCTGTGGCTGGTGGCCAGTCACCAGTGGCATTCATCAAGGGTGGATCCTAGGACCAGCTCCATTTAAAATATTTATCAGTCATCTGGATGCAGGGGTTGAACGCACCATTGCCAAGTTTGCTGATGATACCAAACTGGGAGGTGCTATTGACTCCTGAGGGACAAGAGGCCTTGTAAAAGAGATCTGTGTATGTTGAAGCACTTGGCAATCATCAACAGCATAAAACTGAAAATTATCAGCTGCTGAGTTTTTTACCTGGGTCACATTAACAGTGGGAACAAATCTAAACTGGAAGAGGAGGGTCTGGGGGTTATGGATGACAGGAGGCTCAAAACAAGTCAGTGTGCCTGGGCAGCCCAGGGGGCAAACTGCATTCTGGAGTGCATCAAACACAGCTTCACCAACGGGGGAAAAAGTGTGATTATTCTGCTTTATTTAGAGTTGGTGTGGCCTCAGTTTGAGTCCTTTGTGTGGTTCTGGGCCTGACCATTTAAAAGGGATGTGAATATACTTGAATGCATCCAGAGAAAGGTGACAAAGCTGGTGAAGTAGATGGAAGCCATGTCCTGTGAGGAGTGGTTGAGAGCACTGGACTTGTTTCGTGTGAAAGAAAAGGAGGCTGAGGGGCAACCTCACTGCTCCATGCATATTTCTGAGGAGAGGAAGTGGAGATGCAAGTGATGGTTTCTTCTCCCTGGTCCCAGTGCCAGGACATGTGGGAATGGCTCAAAGATGTATCCATCAGTGGAGGTTTGGGCTTGACATGAGGAAACTATTATTTGCCAATGGTGATAAAACCCTAGAATAGGCTTCCTGGAGAGGTGGTCAATGCCCCAAGCCTGTCAGTGTTAAAGAGGCATTTGGACAACAACTTTAAGCCATGCTTTAACTTTTGGTCACCCTGGAAGTGGTCAGGCAGTTGAGGTCAAAAGTCATTGTAGGTCCCTTTCAACTCAATTCTTCTGTTCTAAGATTCCTCCTCTATCTTAGATATGAAATAAATGTATATAAACAAGTATATTTTCTTAATTAATAATAAACAGTGATGAATAAAATGGCATATGTGCTGCATTGCTCAAGTGCCAAGAGAAGCAAATAGGTGGCCTACTGTAAGCAGTACCAGCACAAGCAAATAAATTATCACAACCAGCAAGAACATGGAGAAGTTTAATGTAGGGTCTAGAGCATGCAGTGTTTGCAACCCTGAAATATTTCAGGGTTGTTTTTTAAACTAAAGATTCCCATGTACAATAAAATTGAGCTTTCTTGGAGGTAGCGAAAGTGAATGCTCTTCTTCCTAATTGGAAACTACATGTAGTTTATCTGGTTTTACCTTATGCCTTGTAGTTGCAGGGCCATAAGTCCTAGGAATGAATCCCACTGTAAAAAATCAGCAGCTAAATATAATTCTTAGGCTCTTTTTTTTATGGTTATTGTTTTTCCTTGGCTATTCACTTGTTACTAAATTGGTGCAATATCTTGTGAGTTTTTAGCAGTAGTTTGTGGTTTAGAATATTGTCCTATGAAGTGAACTTCAGATTTAAAATATAAATGAGAAATTTAGTTTACTTGCTCTTTATTTGTGGCCCATTTTCTACAGTTACTTTGACAATTTTTAGGCATTGCATAGTTTTGTGTAATATATCTGGGCCAAGGGCAAAAGCCTCATCTTTTTCATATATTGTCATGTAAAGAATAGTTATCTAATCACGCATTAAAGATGATGGGAAAATTTTATCCATCAGGAGAAACTTGTTTATAGGTGAAAAATATTCTGTGGAATTCATCAGTGGTAAAAGAAGATAAAGAAAAGTACAGAATGGTTGCATGTGTTCTGGTACTGAACAGGAATTTAGAATGAAATCAAGAGCCTCCAACAATTTTGGCACAATTAAGAAGTGAATTATTATACTTAGGATGTTGAAAGTATAGAATCACATGTACAGGTCAGGTCAGAAAGAAAAATACAGTTAAACTTGTTTCATCTCTTGTGTATGACTGTCCTAACAATCAAATTAAAAGATCAATTTCCTTGCATTGATAACTGCACACGTGAAATTACTCAGACTAGAGGGATTTGATTCTGTCATGTTTTCCTATCTGAAATTTACAGTCACTCAGGACTACTAAGTTTTAAACTATGTATTAAAACTAGCAGTATTAAATGCAAACATCTTCTCCACTCACCAAAAAAAAAAAAAAAAATCACTTGAGGTTAGACATTGCATTTGACTTGACTGAATTTGGTATGTGGATCTGAGAAAAATTGCTATATGTTACTTTATCTTATATGGTGACACATGAAACTGAAACTAAGTAGAATTGAGAGTAGGAGAGACTTGATTTGTGTCTATATTCTCCCATTGTGGTTGTTTCTGTAGGTTCAGACCAGCAATTGTGGAGGACAAGCCCGGGGAGGAGGTGCTGAGGGAGCTTTAGCCAGAAAAACTGAGGCCGGTGAGGGACCTTCAGGCAGACTTGCAAAAATCCCTACATGACAGTGCTTTGCACAGGAGCTGTTTCCCTGCAAAATATCCCCTCGCTGCATCTGTGTGCTTTAGACACTTGCAGTAGGTGAAACTTCCATCTTTCGGTTTGTGTGCTTCTGCTTTGTCGTTTTGCTAGGTGTAGAAGTTGGATTAGTTTTCTCTTTTGCCAGCAAACAAAGATGCTACTGTACCAACTTTTCTGCCTTTTCCAGCACAGAGTGAGCTTCTACTACAGTTTCAGTTTTCCATGTCTGCAGCAGCAATAGCAAAGGTGTTGCTGGGTTTTTGCTTCTTTTCCATTTCAGAGCTGTAAAGAACTCCAAGCTCTGTTTTTCAGAGAGAACACTGCTTGCCACTGGGAAGCAGAAAGGCGTGCAGAGGCTGGATTGTGTGCAGAGAAGGACAAGGGAGCTGGGGAAGGACATGCAGGACAAGCCCAGTGAGGAGGTTCTGAGGGAGCTTTAGGCAAAAAAAATTCAGGCTCGTGAGGGACCTTCAGGCAGACTTCCAGAAATCCCTACATGACAGTGCACAGCACAAAACCTGTTTCCCTGCCAAACATGCCCTTGCTGCATTTGAGTGCTGTAGACACTGCAGGAGGTGACATTCTCATCTTTTGGTTTGTGTGCTTGTGCTTTGTCAGTTTGCTATGTGCAGAAGCCCGCTTTATTTTCTCTTTTGCCAGCAAGCAAAGATGCATCCTGCACCAACTTTCCTGCCTTTTCCAGCATGGGATGAGATTCTGCTACAGCTGGAGTTATCCTTGTCTGCAGCAGCAAGAGCAAAGGTGTTGCTGGCTATTTGCTACTTTTTTCATTTCAGAGCTCTAAAGAACTCCAAGCTCTGTTTTGCAGAGAGAACACTGCTTGCTGCTGGGAAGCAGAAAGTCATGGAGGGGCTGGAGCCTGTGGAGAGAAGGACAAGGGAGCTGGGGAAGGTTTGCAATTATGGTTTTTCAAATATATTTGGAGTCACTTAAATGTATCTTAACATATCATGTACAATCTTGGCAGCACTGTTGAGACCTGTCTGTAATATTAATTCCAAAACATATTTGAATATGACTACTTCTGTTGTCTCCATAGAGCACAGCATCTCTAAAAACTGGTTTATATACCATTGAGGCTCACCTATTTCTAAGGTCTGGTGATCAATTTGAGAACCAGTTTGAGGATTTTGGTCTTTCTGCCAAAGATTTTTAAATGGAATTTTTTTTTCCGCAGGAGTTTATAGCATTAGAGTTACAAAACAGACTCTTTCTTGTGATGATGCTGTAATTACTTGATTCTCCTAGTGAAGAAATAGCTGCAGCCAGGGATACCTTCAGAATTTCAACATCGAGATGCTGAGAACATGACCTAAGCAGCTGATAGTGGTATCAGTGAAATGAAATAGAGAGGGATTTTGTTATTTTTAGGGTAGACACATCATACAGGACTTTTTGGATACTCCCTGTAACAAAAATGGAAATTTCACTTGTCATAATATTGATTTTTTTTCTTTTGTTTTAGAGTAAAACTTCACAGTAGTGTAGAGGTTCTATCACTAAAGTTAATGCATCTCTCGGGACTGTAATACAAATTATATTTTGAGGTTGAAGAGGTTCCTGGACTCTCTGGGACACCACAAAATAGTGTAACATTTACTCCATCCAAGTAATGTCTAGAGATCCAGACTATGAATTGGACAGAGCAAAAATGTTTTTGCTTGTTTTTCTTACTTGTATAACTGTTCATAATAATATTTTAAGAGCAAAGGAAGACACAATTAAATGTGGTTTATATTGGTTATTTATGAAGGAATTAAAAACTCCCAGAGAAAGAGCTTATTTTGCTATATCATAGCTGGCAAGATGAGAGACAAAATTTGTTTCCAAATCACAGCATTAAATGGGTATAATGCAGGAATGAGGAAATTGAATAAGAATCCACATCCTCCTTAATACAGCCTGGTTCTACTGAGGGAGAGGAAACTGTTGTGCTGTGGCTTTCTGATGCTTCCATGAAACTTGAGGGATACTCTTTAATGAAAGATTCCTTTCGGAATTGTTGGTTTGGATTACTTTTATTTGAGACTGCTACTACATTAAGATTTAAATTGTTTTCCAGTAAGTATTTATTCCTTCTCCCAGCTTTTAGTTCTTGGACTCCAAAAGCCATATTGGACATTGTCTGGTAAAATACATCTTTTTTATGTTTCATGGAAGAAGCTGACCTGGTTAATCAGATCTGTTCTGATAAAAGTTGGCTGTCTCATTTATACTCTGTCCAAAGTCTATTTAACGCAAGTTCTTGATTTTCTTATAATTGACCAAAATTGAAGTGGAGGAAACACTTTGAATTTTACAGTAGGATAAAATGAGCTTTCGTGCCAAATCTCTCAATGATCATGGTGTCAAAACTGAGGTCTAAGTGTGTATCTAAATTTTAGTTGAAAAGATGACTTATACTTTATGTCTGAAGTCACTATATCCAGTTGATATAAAAACAAAAACCAGTAAGACTGTAGCAATCCATACCATCAGGGCACCATGCTGCTTATTCATTATTGCACTTATTCCAGAGCTCTCCCAACTGAAATTATGTTGCTTTATTTTTCAGTTATAGGGCATAAGCATCCTACTGGACTGTGGGGGACTGAACTATTATCCAAAACTAGGAAATGAATCTATCATAGAAAATTTACAAAATTGAAAGCCTTTATTGTGTTGCTTTGTACAGTCTGTGATCAACTCACTTTCTGAGCTTGTTCATAATTACGAGTTAGTTGAGGAAAGAATTTAAAAATTGAGTTTTGATGCGCAGTCTGTGGTAAATGCTACTTCCAAAGTTGGTGTTGATTTGCACTCAGTCTTGTTCTCATTTGGCTGGATTTGCATAATAGTATAAACATGAGAAATATTACTCTAACAGTAGCACTGGAGGTGCAGAACTGTTTATTTGTAAGATGTAAAAAATTTCTTAATCTCAGTGTTCCCTTGAACGCCCTTCCAAGAGCACACAAAAATGAAAGGGATAAGGACAGCACCTAAAAAACCACAAATGTAATTTTTGTTCCACTTAATCTATTTATTCCTAGGATTTCTTAATTATGCCAAAGAAAGTGATCTATCCTTCCATCTGAATTCAATTAATTCAACAATTAATCAGGAATGCTGTATCTTAATGAGGCTCACCCACACTGTGGCTTTCTACTCACTGCAGTCCTCATGTTAAACTCAGTAATTAGCACAACAATTCAAGTTCAAGTTTGTTTTTTTGCAAGATGTTCCCTAAAGGATCTCCTCCTAAATGAGCTCTATGGTTCAAGGATTTTCTTCAGTGTAAATACACTAGAAAAGTCAGGAGGAGTAGAATGTTGCCCACAGATATGGTTTCTGCATCATGAATAGGATGGAATGACAAACAGAATTATGCAGGTAATGTCTCCTTTGGAGCAGTGTGTGAAGGGGTAAGCAAAATATATTTGAAACTTAAATGTTGTGGTGGATTGACCCTGGCTGGATGTCAGGCACCCATCAAAGCCACTTTATCACTCCCCTCCACAGCTGGACAGGGGAGAGAAAATATAATGAAAGGTTCATGAGTTTAGATGAAGACAGGGAGAGGTAACTCACTGATTATTGCCATGGGAAAACACAGCTGACTTGGGGAAATTAATTGAATTTATTACTGATCAAAATCAGAGCAAATATTGAGACGTAAACAAATCTTAAAAACACCTTCCAGCCACCTCTCCCTCCTTCCCAGGCTCCATCTCCTCACCACAGTGGCACAGGGAGACAGGGAATGGGGATTATAGCCAGTTCATCACAGTTCCTGCTGCTGCTCAGGGATAGGAGTCCTTTCCCTGCTCCAGTGTGGGATTAATGGAGACAGCCCTCCATGAACTTCTCCAACATGAGTCCTTCCCACAAGCTGTTAACTTCCTTAACTGCTCCAGCATGCATCCCTTTCCATGGGGACCAGTCCTTTCAGGCACAATTTTCTCCAGCATGAGATCTCCACAAGGTCACAGATCCTACCAGGAAACCTGCTCTAGTGTGAGCTCTTCTCTTCACAGATCTGCAGGTCCCTGCCAGGAGCCTGTTCCAGCATGGGCCTCCCACAGGTTCACAGCCTCCTCTCAGGCATTCACCTGCTCCAGCGTGGGTCTCCTCTGTGAGCTACAGGTGGATTTTTGCATCCTTGTGGTCCTCCATGGGCTGCAGAGGGACAGCTACTTTTCCATGGTCTTCACTATGGACTGCAGAGGAATCTCCGCTCCCATGCCCTAGAGCAACTCTGCCCCCTCCTCCACTGACCTTGGTGTCTGCAAAGTTGTTCCTCTCATATATTTACATCCTACTCTGGCCACAGTTTTATCTGTGCAAAAAAATATTTTCCTTCTTAAATATATTAACACATAGATGTTACTGTCATTCCTGGTTGGCCCACCCTTGGGCAGCAGTGAGTTTCTCTTGGAGCCAGCTGACACTGGCTTTCAGACCTGGGGGAAGCTTCTAGCAGCATCTCACAGAAGCCACTACTGTAAACTCCCTGCTAGGAAAACCTGGCCACACAAACCCGACACACATTAATGCAAATAAATGAACAACATAAAGAACTGATGGTAGGTGCTAAATTCTATCAAAGTGTTATTGCATGTGAGCATCTAAAACTTCTGCATTTTTACAAATGGAAGAAAATAGCACTGCCAATGCATTTAACCAAAGTCAGTGCACCATGAGAAGAAAGGAAATGCAACATTTCTTGCCTGTCAGGTAGTAGTATTTGGCTTCATAACAGTAACAGAATCCCAGAAAGCAGTTCTGTTGACATGGTTGGAGGGCCCTAGAGCTTTTGGTAAAACTGAGTGTTTACTGGATGGATTGAATTGTCATGGAGAACAAAGAAGCAATGAAAATGAAGCAATGGTTTTCCTGTTTTCTTATTCACTCCTAGAGACCTGTTCATTAAAATCAAGCCCCATAGTGAACAACAGGGTTTTCACTGTTTCCGATTTGCTGCGTTCTCCTTTGGGAAGTTTAGAAAAATAAAATCTTCCTTCTTACTATCATTAATATTAATCACATAGGATAAAATCTCAGACTTGAGGCATGGGCAAGTGACTTGGAAAGAGAAACTCCAGATTTTGTGCATTCAGGTGTTATGGTCTTTGGTTTTGGACCTCACTTTTCTGCCAGAGGTTGATACAAAGGGTAAAAAGGCAGTATGTCAGTCCAGCTGGGTACCCCAGTTTTAGACAGCTGGAAGTAAAACCTAAACAATCAAGTATGAATTAAAAGAGCTGTCTGGTATGGTACAGGAGAACCTTGGTCTTGGTCTTTTTCCTTCCCCTTTGCAATGATAACTTCATGCAGCAGAGTCTTGTGAACAGCAACAACATCCTGACCTTTGCTGAACTACCTCTGATCATTCATCTGCCCAGAGCCTTGATTTAGATGCTGGTTATGGTCACCCTTAAGTGGCCAAGATATCTCTTGCAATCCTTGAATTTTCTTGTTTTTCCTTCAGATAGAAAAGTAATAATAGATACCCATCAGAGCACTACTTTGGGGGAATAGGGAAAAGAGCAGAGTGAGATGCTTTGAGGAGATTTTCTGTTGTGCTATGATGCTTTTGCGTTATCCCTCATAGTGGCTGAGAACGGGGCCCAGGTGCTTTGATTAAGCCGCATTGTAAAAATCTAACATAAATTTTAGCAGCAGAATATTTGGAGCAACAACTTAAGTGCTTATGAATGTCACCTCAAGGAACCAACTGACACAATTGGCTAAAACAGACACTAAAACTTGAAAGTTATAAACTCCAGCTATATTTTTTTGTCCAAAGACAAAAATATTTTGCCCAAAGACAAAAAAAAGTAGGCTTGGCTTCACAGGCAAATAAAGGCAAAGCTGATTTACTTCTTTTGGCTTTGCATCACACAGAATTGAATTTAGAGGAGCTCTAATTTCTGTATGTGAAGCCTTGTAGCTATGCACATAATTACTGCCTGAATTGGAATAACCTCATTTCTGATCCATTTATGCAAATGTTTACAAATATTGTAACCACAGAAGTGTTTTTAATTCAAAAATAAAAGAAGACACTACATCTGACTATGGTACAATGGGACTGATTTATACATGTTAATGTCCAGACACCGTCAAAACTTTGGGACTGTTATCAAATAACCTTAAGTTCCTGGATCAAATCAGTATAAAGATTATTTGAGTAGTTCTCCTGTATTGTAGAATGTACATATATAATGCTTCAGAATCATTAAGAAGCATGCAGTGTTGATTCAAGTAGGAAAAGATTCATGCTTATCTACCTTGTAATAAAAGCACATGATAAAGATTGGGGTTTTTTTAAATCAGGGTAAGTTCCTAGAACTGATGATTTCTAGATGTTTAAAGGTTTTGCTAGTCATATGCAATGCATGGACAACTAGTGTGTTGATGAGTAAAAAGGAATCTCTTGTGATTATATGGCTATGTAGCATTAAAGAGAAAATTAAAAAGAAGTAAAATCTGTATTCTTTTGAAGGTGATTTACCAAGCCACTAAGGAGACTGAATTTCAGAGATTTTTGTACTTGTAAGCAAAAACAATGTTATTATTAGATTTAATTTTAATACTCACAATTGCACTGTCAAAATATTTTAGACTTAACTCTTACATATGCATACAAAAACCCCTAGCTTCCTAACATTTCCTGTTGATGTGTTCCTGGACTGGGGAAAATGCAGGCAGAGAAGGCTTCTCCTTAAGGAAATATAATAAACTGAATTCTGACATAAAATGTGTGACATTTTATGGACTCAGAGGGACTCAGAGACAACAGTTTCTTAGGTCATAGTGACTAAAATATTCAGTACCTGAGCTGAAAGAGCAGAGCAGCAATGATTGTTTACTAGCAAGCAATCTACTCTTAAATCATATCTCAGCATATTGGGGAAATACTTAATGATAAATTAGACCGGTTCTGATGGTTCTGATATTGCAAGTTGTATTTGAAATAATAAGAAACCCAGTCTTTTCAGTCTTTATACACAAGAAAAGAAAGCAAGAAAATAAATCTTAAGGAGAGCAGTTCTCATGATAGCATTCCTATCAAAGTCCCATGAATATAGAATATATTGTACAAAAAAATAAATATTTCTTCCTCTGGGAGGAAATGAAATGGTTTCTTTTTTAATGCAAGAAGTGTGCTAAAGACTTTCAAATTTTCTTTTTATCTTGACAATAATAAAAACGCTTAGCATTAGATGTCATTTAAAGAACCATCTAATGTCTCAGACAAAGCACACTAACACTACTGTCACTGGCAGAATCTTTCCTCTTGTACTGTATATGGATTATTCGGAATACTGTGTGTGTTCTAAGACTGGGAGATTGGTTGCTAGATTTTGTTATTGCTGCTGTCCTTGAGTGTTTGCAATGTGAAATTAATTGTAATAATGTATTTGAATCTTAAGTTTTATTTTTGATTATCTTATGTGTTGGGTGTTTTAGTGAATTTTATTTGAGTCATAATTATTATTTTAGTATTTTAATATCTTGAAACACTTGATCACTCAGAGGAATTCAGAAAACCCCAGTCCACATGTGTACTGTGGCAATGCATTCTACTGTTTTCTCCAGTTATAGAATGTCATCTGACTCGTGAGAAACACAAGCCAGGTTATAAGTCAGTGAGGAGGGGCACTTGTTGTATGTGCAATCTCATGTCATATCATGCATCACATGGAGGAGCAAAATAAAAGGCTGTCATATTTTCCAAGCTGAAAACACCAGGACATATCCTTGTTGAAAGTTTCTAATTATTTTTTAAATCTTGGCTATTCTTGGAACTTGAGTGTACTTCAGCCTCCTGAAACTTAACCTAAAGGCAGTTAATCTCTATTACTAATTTTCCCTCATACTTCAGATGAAATGGGTTGGCATTTGTACCTTTTATGCTCTGTCATCTTTCAGTAGAAATTCATATGTCTTGGTGCTTATATTCTTGCTGTTTATGTTCTTGCTGGTAAGAAATCTAGATACACATCAATGTCTGTTTAATACAGCTTCTTCATTTAAAATACAAGTATCTGGATGAACTAAATCAAGAATATCTAGCAGGGACTTTGAAGGGTTGTGTTGGGATATTTCTTCATATATTAAATGACGTTTGACCACAATGCTGCATTTCATCTATATTTCCTGAACAGGTGTTTAAAGAAAAAATAAAACATTTCCCACCTCACTTTTATGTTTAGTACACAACTACAGCACAAGATTGTGCATCTTATTTGCATGTTTTAGGGTGCTTGAGCATCAAGCAATATTTTGCATGTATTTATACAATATCTATCTTGGTCATACACCCATCTAAATTTATAACTCCATAACTTAATTAATTTTTCTCTTCAGTCCAATTTTCTTATTATTAATGTTGAAATGTTGTTTTCTTTAGATTTAGTTATTTGCAGAAGGGTATCTGAGGACATGGATTCATAAAATAAAATTATGGATTCATAAAATAATGAATATTCAAAATTTCCGCTATGACACTTACCTCTAAAATGTTGCAGTTAGGGTCTTTTACTATGTTACTAGACATTTTTAAAGCCTAGATTTGGTCTTTTCCCAAAGAGAAATATTTTGGAAAAGCATGGGTAAATCCATTTCAACTTTTTTAAACTAAAAGTAATGTGAAATGATACTGTTTTCTCCATCTTATAGAAGCAATGAATGTTAGACCACTCTCAATACTGATACAGTTGAAAGGGGAGCTAGAAAGTGAATTTCTACAATGAAGTGAGTCCGTAGTATTTGCAACACAAAATTAAAGAAGAAAAACTTGCACAATTGAGCATATTAAATTAGATTCACCACAATAAGCCTGATGTTCCTGAATGTACGGCTTGAATTCAGCAACAACTCTTTCTATAGTCTTGAGAAATAATTTTAGTAGAGTCTGAATAGCTTGCTTTTATAGAAACTTCCAGAAAAAAGATCCTTTTTTTTCCCCCCAGGTTGATTATTAGAATCAAAAGATCTAGGAGAACAATAGAGCTAAGAAAACTGACTTTTTTTGGCTCCTTTGAATCTAATATGCTGTATTTTGACCCTATGTTTTTAATTAGTTTTTTACTAGCCTTGAAGAATAATCTACATGTTGACTAATTTTCTTATGTTCCTAACAGAGGTGATAAATTTGAGGGTAATGAATAAAGAATGCTGATGTATAGGAACTTTGGATTTACTCTTGGTTATCATTACAATACCAGTCACTCATGTACTTACTACTATTTCTTTATTTTTTCTGGGCTTAGAGGTATTTGTCCTGACTGCAGCATGACTCTTCAAGCATAGATCTCGACTTCTTCCTTTCATGGATGAATATTCTTCAGACAAAAACAGACATACAAACATATTCTTGTACACCCAACTCATCAATATATGAGTACTTCAAATATTTATCTTTCTAAATATGTATTTATCTTTTTAATGTATGTGTCAGAAGAGTAATATATATACACAGTAAAATCTTGTGGCCTACATGGGAGAAAAACCTTTGGAAAATCTTTTTACTTCTGTAAAGAGTTAAATAATGTGTCAAATTCACATATAGTACTGTAATAGAAAGCATGCCTATTTATACTTATGCATTTGTACCTAAATAATACCATGGAAAGGATCTTTTCCTGCTTCCCATTTTCCTGTTACTAATAAAAAATTCACATTTCTCTTGTTCATATTTTTTCCCAAAAGCATTTTAATTTCAATAGATCTCTAAAGAGTTTAAGGTGTTTCTCTTACTTGTGTTTTTCGAGGATTTTTTAAAATCTATTTATAAATCTGATTCCTGGCAGGTACATAAATGCATGTGTAATGTCCAAATAGAGAAAGGTTAATTGTTTTAGGTTAATATAACCATTTTATAATTTATTAGTCCTGCAAAATTTGAAGGCATCATTAGTTAGACTTTTCTTTATATTCTTTAATTAACATTACTAATTTTTATTAATATTTTTAGAGATGGTATTTGAAAGTCTTACTTTTCTAATAACAGCTTGCTGCTTAACCATAATGCATTAAAACTAGATAGGTAGTAAAACAATTTTTAACATACGCCTACACCTATCTTTAATGCTCTAAGTAATGGAATTCTTTATATTACTTTTTAATGCCAACAAAAAGAAACAGGGCATATTGTGACACTCTGTGACTTGTTGTGGCTCGTAAAAAAACCTCAAAGAAAAACCCCAGACAAGATTAGCCATCCTTCTCTCTTACAAAACAAGCTAACAAAAATGTTATCTGCAGCTGTGAAATGGTTTGACGGTTTAATTGAGAAATTTTTAACATTTCATTTGAGGGAGGGAACAAGTCTGGGACTTTCCCTTCCTGAGAAAATTGCCCATGGAATGCAAATAGAGATGAATCAGTATAACTTTCAGCACTGTATGGAATTCATCAACTACAATTTGCTCTTAACTCACTGGCAAGGCTTAGACTTTCCGTGAAGTGTTTGGGAAACTAGCCAAAGACAGAGGAAGAATTTCTCCTCATTTATCAAGAGCATATACAAATCTAATCCCTTACCTTGCACATAAAGCAGTGGTATCCAGATTGCCTATGCATGCGTGTTTACATCTGTTAGAACTTTTTAACACAAATGGCTTGAATTAGGCTTAAGAAAAATATCTGAGATTTGGGTAGGGTAGCTTTGTTTACAGGTTTTTTAGGGGTTTGGTTGCTTTTTAAAAAAAAATATTTTTAAATAGGCCCTTGGGTATGTGCCACAGCTTTAACCAGATTTAAGTGTTCTGTTAATTGGTAAGTTTCCGGGGTGGGTCTCACATTCACATTAAGTTTTCTGTAATGCAACCTTCCTAAGGTTGGAGTTTTGCTCATTTTTAAAAAAATCTCCTTGTTTTGGTGCCAGGGAGCTGAAGTAGAATTTGAAGTCTTAGATATAGTTGCAGAACAGGAACACTAGGCAACAACACTTTTTTTCCCCCCCTCACAGGGCCTCTCTAAATCATTTCAATTCCTTTGTAAAGAGATCATTCACAGCACTAAAGTGGTCCTTTGGTCTTTCTGCTCATGCAGTCTTATATCCTGAGAAGTGATCTGGCTGGCAGGGAGTAGGTTTGTGAATGAGGCACCTGTGCAGGAGGAACAAGGAGCCTCAGCTGCCCTCACACCCCCCTTGGTTTTGACACCTGACGCCGTCTGATATCAGGCTGAATATCTGTGATGTGATATTCTGTGGCCTTCCTCCTGCTTTAGGACTCGTCATGGACAGCAGTGGGATAAGGGTGAAGAAGAGACCTGAGGCTGCATTAGAGGTAAGTCCTATAGGGTTAGCTCTTGGAAAGGGGTGTGAGGCAGGAATCCCAAGTCCATTGGCATCACTGGATGTGATTTCTACTGACTAAATGGGTTTTGGAGATGAACTCTTGGGTTTAAAATTTTGCATATCCCTTGAGACAAGCAGATAAGCAAATGGTTATGTGCAAAACAGGTGTAGTAGTGCTACAAAAACCTACTTTTTTTGTCTATTTACATAGTGAATTATGCATATGCTATACATACGCATCCACGTACCTGCATGCATGTCCTGTGCTGCTCTGCCAGATTTCTGTGAGACAGTGAGGAACATTGTGTGATCGGCTGCTCTACAGCCTGGGGTATGCCAAGCATGAGGAAATCTGCAGAATTGCCCGTGATGCCTGTCATGCTATGGATTTTGGAAGTCAACTCTTGTAATAAAATTTTTCTCACCCTTGAACATCTTTAGCATTTTTGAACCTCAGTGTATTGACCTGTAAAACACAGATAGAGTTCACTTATCTCCAAGGAAGCAGAGTTTATTCATCTACAGATTAATATTTTTAGGTGGCA
>WAAE01015422.1:0-50942 GCA_013400495.1 Nicator chloris
TTTTTTTTTTTTTTGGTTTAGGAGTGAGAAGCATGTTGCATATTTAGAAATTTCATTCTGCTGATATTAATGTGTTCCCTTTTCTACTGTATTTGCTTATAATACTTCTAGGGTAGAATTTCTAAATACCATAAATGAGCACTGAAAATAGATTTCATTTTGCTGAAAAAATCCTGTCCTTTTAAGGCTATTATTAAAAGTCAAAAGCCCAATTTATAAAAATGACACAGAAAATAAATTGCCTGATATAAATTTCTATTTCTTTATGTGAAAGTGTTGCTATTTGTTTTATTTGTTTAGCATAAATGTGTATGTTTATGTTTTGATGTGTAGTATTGACACCTCCTATAATCAGAAGTGACATCTCTTCAATGTTGTTGTTCTTTAGGAAAACAATCTAATAAATAAAACATTTGCTACTAACATTTTAAGGAATGAAATCTGACAACAGTTTTCAAATTCAGTATTTTACTGAAAAAGTATGGCCTGAAAAATGCATCTCATTTCAGACTGATGGTACAATTATGACAATATAGTGAAAATAAAATATCTACCAGAAAAACAAGTGTGTCATTTAGATGGCAATTTCCTAAATCATAACAAGTAGCCTGGTAAAGGTGTTAAATATGCATTCATGAGGACAAGATACTTTCAAGAACTAGCAGGCAGCAGCATCAGCACTCTGATTTTGTGATCATAACATCACTGCAACAGCACTGTTTCAGTCTTTTTTAACTTACCTGTTAACAACAGAGCTGAAAGACACTTCTAATATTGAAATGAATCACTATTGTTTTGAAAGATAAATTAGATAAGCTGAACTTTTTACAATAGAAATAAAAACACATTCATTTATGAGAGAAAACCCAGTGTACAGAGGCAGTATAAAGCTATGTAAAGGCATGCCTCCCCACTCCCCAATCCCTGCCCCCAATCTATATTCAACTTACTTTTTTCCCCAAGATTACCCTTTTGAAATAAGTGGATACAACAGTTTTAATTCAAAAGTTATTTGATCACTTCAGAGAAATATGTGGTTTTGTTTTCATCACCTTTACACAGCTCGGTAGCTCTTGCTCTCAAAGGCTTTCACAGACTTACCATAAAATCCCTGGAACACTAATAAGCAAGAAGTTAGATACCTAAATCTCAGTTCCTTGCAACTTTAAATATGAAATGTCTTAATGCTAAAGACAAAATTGTCTCTATTAATAGGTTGAAACTTTGAGAGAAGCTTAGATGTACCTCTAAACTTGCTATTATTTTTGAAACTGCCTGCTTATCTTGTTTTGCTATGGGACAAGAGAAAAGAAAATATCTCCACAATTGAGATGATTAAAGACTAGTAAAAGTAAATAAAAAACCAGAAGTACCCTGGAAGTGGATAGGAAATAGAAAAATAACTGAAGCATGCATATTTTCTTATTACTTGAAATTAAGATGAGTATTATAATAACAGTTCAAAACAATAAAAAAGTGTTTTCTTGCATTTTAAATTTATAGCAAATCCATTCTTTTCTTTGGAATCCAAATTCTACTTTCCATTAAGGGTATTGTTTTGAAATTCTGTGTATAAACAGTGGAAAGACATTTTCTCTGAAATCCATACTAATTGAAAATCATATTCTTGGTTTTTTTTTTAAAGGAAGGGTAGTTGAAAAACAATACTTAGCACTTTTCAAGTAAAAATACATTTCCATAATTATATATTATAATGCAGATCATGCAACACTACTGAAATAGAGTATGAGAAAGACCCACATCACAAACTCCAAAGTTAAGATCACACAGAGAGGTATATATTATTTCTCCATACCTGTATAAATTTCTGTAAAAATAGAAAAAAGCAGAAGTTGGATATATTATTTGTGGTTTTTTTTCTTCAAAATATACAATTTATAATGAAAAAACAATGAAGATATATCTGTATCCACATCTGTGAATTTCACATTTCACATAAAAACACTCTTCATTCTTCCTCAGAAACCAAAAGAATTACACTTAGGAAAACAATTAACAAAAATTTATTCCCTACTGAAATATACGGAAATGCTTTTCTTTTCATTCTTTATTTTACCTGCATCAGCATTCAACTGAAATTAATAATATGCGTGGAAAACTTAGAGAAAACTTGTATCAAAGTTAGGTTTTCCTTATGGCCTAGGACTTGTGGGTGTCAGTTTGAGTTGCAGTAATGGCTATCCTTAGTTCTCAAACTCTTCTGTGTTCCAAGATCAGACTCTTATTCTCTTAAAATTTGAGTGATTAGACAGATATTATTTGTAGCATTTATTACCAAGATTATGATTTCATTACTTTCATTTTTTATATTGGCAGATGACCCTATGCCATGAATAGGCTCGTTATGTAGAAAAAATAAAGCTAAAAACATTTTCATCAGTAGTCAAAAAAAACCCCTCTGAGATTTGGTAAACTTTTCTTTGAGCAGCAGCAATGCCTTCATAATTTGCAGGGCAGCCTTGGAAAAGGGTAACCATAAGTCTTTAAAAATGATGGTTTGCACATACTTTCTGGAAAACAAAGGGGCAGCTTTTCATTTGCAATGAATAGAGCTTGTATCATCTCCGTAACTTAAATCTACTTCCCTAACAGAGGATCTTGTACACCATTCTCCCAGAATTACTGATGAAATTCAAACCCCTTATCAGCTGCAGGTGACTGGATTTACACCCAAAGTATTCCCAGATTACTCATGGCTGTAAAGGTTTAGAGAATTTTTCTTATGGATCAAGATGTGTCCCAAGGCGCAGACTACAAGCAGGGTTGAAACTGCAGCACTTACCTCACTGAATTTGTATGGACAGACTTAAGCAAACACGGCTTTTTAGAGATGTCTTTGTGTTCTCTGTGCTGTTGTGAAAGACCACAGCTCTCCTACAGACCTTGGCATATCTGCCAGACCCTCGTGGATTTCTAACACATGCAAAAGTACCTAAACAGACACTAGAAATGGCTAAAAAGGCTATCTGGAAAAAGGCTATCTCTCTGAATTGTTTCATTTTGGACACAGGGGCAGCTGAGTTTATCCATCTAGATGGCAGCTTTTAGGAACAACACAAAACCCAATAGAAATATCAGAAAAACATTCCAAAGTCCTGCAGTGACTTCATATATGAGCCAACAGCAAGTCCTAGCTCATACTGATTTCCATTTAGACATTACATATCCTTTATTGTTCAGAGGCAATGCATGTTTTCTCGGTAATATAACCCAAACATGGCCACTCTGCTTCTCTGCCCTCAAAAAACTCCTATGGGATACAGAGGGCCCCTCATAGATCTATGCATCAATTTCATTTTTCCCCTAAATAAAATTTTATTTGGCTTTTCAGTGTCAAGAGAGAGGCAAAGCAAGATAAAACCTGATGTTGAACAGAACAGAGTGGTTTATGGTCTAACACAGAGATATGCCAGAAAGAGCCAGAGGTCTTGCAAACCTGCCTGTTTGTATGGATGGGGCTTGGCACAGGAAAGAATGAGGTCTGGCCTATGAGCAGCAGAAAAGTAATTGCTCCATTATCTCTACTCCAGCTTTTTGCCTTCATGAGCACTGACATTTCTTACTTATTATCTGTTTTGTAATTAGCTGTTCCCATAATAGAGTGTCCTGTGATGAAAACTCCATTATTACACTTGTTTTTTGATAGAGTTAAGCTTTTTTTTTCTGCTGAGTTGCCTTTCTTACTAGTTTACTTTCTTTTGCAACATGTTTGATGGTCAATTACCATTTTTGCTTTGATCTTAATTGGAACATATTTGGAGACACATGTCATTAAGGCTGCAAGACATAAGTAGACATTTCCTCAGAACTGAATTTCAATTTTCGTCTACAATTGCATATATTTGATTTAAAAGGTCATACCTATTAGCAACATCTAGACAAAATACATACAGTGCATTTTTTGAAGTGAGTCATGTAAATAATTTGGATCAAACAATAAAAATCTTTGCTCCATTTGTTAAAAACAAGTTACTAAACAACTGGTGGTTTTTCTTTCTTTTTTTTTTAAGGAAAAGAAAATCATGCCAACTCTCATAGGACTACCACATATCCGATATACAATCTCAAAATGAAACCAGAACTTTAATGTTTTCTGTGGGAACAACAGATTACTGGCTCAGTCTGTGTGTCACAGAAAAGTTGTTAGTTAGTTTTACCATTGCCTTAAATACAAGTGTAGGAAATGGGGAAAATTTGCAGTTCTGGTGTGGGAGTGCAAGATCTGTTCTTAGTTATCAATAATATCAAAGAAGAAAAAAGCAGCCTTTTAAGTCTTACTTTATTTTCTGTAAAAGTGAGCTGGTCTAGAAACTGTAGTGAGTTCATTCACCTTTTGCAAGCTAAGAAAAGCAACTTGGCTGATACTGGGACAAACTCGCTCTGCTCCATTCTCAGCAAGGACTGCTATCTAATTGTTGTAACTTCATTGACGTGGCTTAAAAATGTTGACATTTCAAAGCTCTAACAGTAAGGTTCCATAAATTACTATGAACTTGATTGTTAAAAAATATTTGAATATATCTCAATATTCTAACAGAACATTACCAATAAAAACAGCATGGATATAAATATAGATAAAGCTATAACCTTTACTAATTGCAGTGCTTTTGAATATGTTTGTATTTTTTAATGGGACAACTCAGTATATTTTCTAATAGAGCCATGGGAGCTTTCATTCTACCTTCCATGAAGTTGTTAGGACCCCTAAATGAGATACAGCCTCACCATTTGTTTCTCACTCCCTCTGCTCTCTGCCCAAGAACTTAATGTCAATTCTGTAGTAACTGTGATTCTGTTAGAGAAAGGCTTCAATTTTAGAATAAATATCATAATAGAAAAGTTACTAAAATAAATTCCCAGCTAGGGCACTCTAATGGATCAAACTCTTAATAATATTAAGAATATTAAAATATTTTCTTTGTCTTGCATCCTAATCAAGTTTATCTTCTTTGTTTCTCTCAGTTCTGGTTGCTTTGTCAGCAGGGAATGCAACAGCTTCTCTTTTCTCTGTTTCTGAAGAATTTCAGAATGTCCACTGACACACAATGTCTGAGATACATGACTATCACTGTTGTGCCTCAGTTGTGATAGAAAAGAGGTGGAAGTGGAGACATTTTTAAAATGGATATTTGCACATACTAATTTATTACAACCAAGCAGAAGGAACTGTACCAGACATATTAAGGTTAAGTCCTATATGTAAAGAACATCACACTGTAAGTGTATGTGTATATGTAAGTGGCAGCACGGCCATTTCAGCTTTAAAGCATGAGGTGTGATAATGGCTTGTACTATACAGGTTAGTGGCACAACACTGCTGAAAGCCAACAGAAACAGAAAACTGGACTTTTATAAGTGGATTCTCATGTTTGATTAATTAGAATATGTTCACAAACACGTACTTTTGGCATCGATAACTATCATAAATGGCAAAAACATATTATACAGACCTATATGCTATGTTTTTTTCTCTCTTTAACCTTAGTCACAGTGCTCAATGGGGCTCAGTAACCTCTAGGATTTCTGTGGGTTTACACAGGAATCTCTTTCTCTAATCAGATTAATATGATATAGATTTTCTTCTGTTAATCAAATCTTGAGCTTCTCCAAATCAAGGTCAAAAGAATTATGATATAAACGTACAAGGACTTTGAGGTTCATTATTTTGTACCATATCAGGACTACAGGTGAAACTCAATAATTTTAGAAAACAGAAAATCAATTTTCAACTCCACAAGGACAAGGAATTTGGCTGAAACAGGATGAAAATACTTCAGCTATCATAGTTAGTAATTAGAACATTATTAGATATTGACAAGGATGTTATTTCATATCTGAAAATCTTATAGGTTCATTCAGTTTTCTCTTGAATTACGCGTGGGCGGACTGCTAGTACCCTCAAGCTGTTAGTCTGAACATTTGGGAAGTCAAATGTGGTAATTTCAGTGGCAAAAATTCCAATTAAAAATTAGAGTTTATAAAAAGACCATGATCTACACAATATGGGAGGAAATCCACTCTTAGGGGAGCACTGATAAATAAGAATGCATTAGTTTTGTTAGGGTTACACCAGCAGCATCAGAGGATGTAATTCTCCAGTGCTCTCTATCCACTTTATGAAAATTGGATTTTCTAAAAAAGAGTTGGTGCCCACAGGAGAAGTAAAACTTCATTCACATATCAGACTTGTAGAGTTAATTTTCACAACCTGGACTAGACATTTGAAGAAAAATCTAGATACATATCACTGCCCAAGCATAATTTTTCTTAAAAGCCTTTGATGTCTTCCATAATTCTGTGCAAGCCAATGGAATAAATTAAAACATTTTCTCTAAGTAGACAAATCTGTGCTTTAAAAAACCCAAACTAAGAAACTCACTGCTCCTCCCAAGAATAATACAAGAATTTATGAGTACACAGTAATACTGTATTTAAATTTCTGATGATTTTTCATATTTATATATAACTGGTATAAAAGCTTTTAAAATATAAAAGTACCCATTCCAGATATTATAAAGCCTGCCACATATAAAAATGAAGGGGAAGAGAAAACAGGAAAAATCAAAACTTTCTGGTCATAATCTTCCTTAGTCAAAATAAATAAATTAAAATAGTCAAGGAAATTAAAACAAAAGCAAGATAAACGTGTGTAAGCAAGTTTCTATATATAGAATCAATTTCTGGTTTAATCTGACAGGCTATCTTTTGTATGAATGCACCTGAATGTCCAAATCATGCTCTGAATTCCTCACTTCCACATTCTATAAATAGAGGTCTGCTGTCCATATCCCGATCAACTGGTACATGTTCCTGATATATGTTCCTAGTAATAGTGCATGCCCTTCAAGTCAGATTTTATGGTGGAGCAATCAAATCATTGTAATATGCTATGGAAATACATCTTCAGATTGCTTTCCAGGTAAATGACAGCATTCATAACACTGCACTTATTGTTTTCCACTGAGAATATCAGAAGCAAAAAAATCTGTGAAAATACTCAAAACCAAAACAGGTGTTCCTATATAATTTTTGTCATTAACATCATGTATGTACTTTCTCAACTAAGTAATTCTGTAATCTGTAATTAGTGCACACAAAGCTGTTCATTAAAATACCCTGAATATATCCACACAATTAGAAAACATAGTTTAACTAACCATTATGTTGGCTTGCTGTGAATCTGTTAAAGGCTACATTTACAGCAGTTTAACACTAAATAAACAGATGGTGTGAGAGAGAGGTAGCGCTTTCATATGAAACTACATTTACTTTTATTTATACCCATATAAATCCAGGCAAAATCTGTATAAGAATTTGATCTTGGAAGGTGTTGAATAAAGCTGTAAAGTAAACAGCGTTAGACATCCTGTACCAAAAATATTGTCATAGAATGGAATCATAGAATCATTTATGTTGAACCCAAAAGACCTCCAAGGTCATCGAGTCCAGCCTGTGACTAATCACAACCTTGTCAATTAAACACAGCACTAAGCGCCATGTCCAATATTCTCTTGAACACTTCCTGGGATGGCAATGCTGGTACTTCCCTGGACAGCCCATTCAAATGCTTAATCAGCCTTTCAGTGAAGAAATTCTTCCTGGTATTGAACGTTTCCTGGTTCAGCTTGAGGCCACACGCTCTGGTCCTGTTGTTGCCTGCTTCGGACAAGGGGACAACCCCCACCTTGGTACAATCTCCTTTCAGGAAGTTGTAGAGAGTGGTAAGGTCACCCCTGAGCCGCCTCCTCTACAAGCTAAGCAGCCCCAGCTCCCTTAGCCACTCCTGATACCACTCACATTCCAGAACCTTCGCCTGCTCTGTGGCCCTCATCTGCACATGCTGCAGCCCCTCAATGCCTTTCTTGTAGTGAGGGGCCCAGAACTGCACACAGCACTAGGGGCCTCAGCAGTGCTGAGAACAGAGGGACAATCCCTGCCCTGGGCATGCTGGCCACACTATTGCTGATACAGGCCAGGGTGCCACTGGACTTCTTGGCCACCTGGGCACACGTTGGCTCATGTTCAAACTCTGTCAGCCCCAGGTTCTTCTCTGCTGGACAGCTTTCCAGCCACTCTGCTCACAGCCTGTAGGGACGAATGGGGTTGCTGTGACCAAAGTGTAGGACCCTTCACTTTGTCTTACTAAACCTCATACCACTGACCTTGGCCCACTGAACCAGCCTGTCCTGATCCCTCTGCAGAGCCTTCCTAACTTCCAACGGATCAACAATCCCACCCAGCTTGGTGTCATCTGCAAACTAATTGACGGTGCCCTTGGGCATCTCACGCAGATCATTGACAAAGGTGTTAAACAGGATTGGACCCAATACTGAGTCCTGGGGAACCCCAATAGTGACCAGCCATGGCATGAATGTGACTCCACTCACCAACTCTCTCTTAGCCTGGCCATCCAGCCAGTTCTTAACCCAGTGAAGAGCGCACCTGTCTTAGCCATGGATTACCAGCTTCTCCAGCTCTTGGAGACAGTATCAAAGGCTTTGATGAAGTACTGGTAGACAACATCAACAGCCTTCCCATCACCCATGAGGTGGGTCACCTGGTCATAAAAGGAGCTCAGGTTGGTCAAGCAGGACCTGTCAATCCTAAACCCACATGTCTGAGCCTTATCCCCTGGTTACCCTGCATATGTCATGTCATCACACTCAAGATAACCTTGCCAGATGCTGAGGGCAGGCTGACAAGCCTGTAGTTCCCTGAATCCTCCTTCCAACCCATCCTGAGAATGGGCATCACACTGGTCAACCTGCAGTCATGTGTGACCTTCCCAGTTGGCCAGAACTGATGACAAATGGTGGGAGAGTGTCTTGGTGAGCTCTTCTGGCAGTTCCTCAGCACCCTCAGGTGGATCTCATCTGGCCTCATAGACTTGTGTCTCAGTGGCACAGCAGGCCATTAACTACTTCCTTCTATAATGTTCTCAGAGGATCTCAGTTACATTTTATGAGTCTTGCCAGCAGGGCTTACCTTTTCCATTGGGCATATGAGATGCTGCTAGTCTTGAAGGATGACCACAGAAAGATCAACTTTCTGAATTTTTATTTACTTACTTAAATATATAAATGAATATCAAAGTCTACAGGAAATCTTGTTCCTTTTGTAAGATGTACTCAAGAGATTAGTGTTTCTAACCACGTACTGAAAATTATTTTACCTCTTCCTACACAGAGGCAATTCTGATACTGCAGTAGTCATTTACTTGCTATTGTATTGGATTTTATTCAGTAGAACATAAATGAAAACTAAGAAAAATGAGAAACTAAATTTTGACCATTAGTTAAAATAATAACAAACATGAGTGTTTGTTCATGAGCTCATGAATAATGAATTTTTTTCAGCCATCTTCCCTAAAGGGGAAAAGTCCTGCTGTCTCAACATACCAGGAAAATTGCCTTTTAATGATTGTTCTGGAATTCTAAGTAAGTATCATTACATTGAACTGCTGGAGGAAAAATGTGTTTATATTTAACTTATAAATCAATAGGTACTTTTAATTGTGACTATCACTTGAACTAGATTTGCTCAATTTTTTTTTCTAAATTATTTTAGCAATAAGTGTTTAAAATTTGACTCCACAATTTATATGAAAAAGGTTACAATAACCTTTGAAATTTAAGTGTATTTCTTTTTAAAGCATCAAGGGAAATAATCACACAGTTTCTGTATATCAAGGTTGCTATAAATTGTTTTTTAAAAATGATAAAATAATATAGAGAATGCCAATAAAATTAGATAGAAAACTGTGTAGAAAATCAACCAATCTCTGTGATGGCAGCTCAATGGGTGTATACCTCCTATTACCTAGGCAAGCAATTTTATTTTGTTAACAAACTGATTTTAAAGTATCATTTTTGTTTAATAATAAAAAAACACACGTAGCAGGTGTGTAAACAATATTCCCTTCACCTTACTTGCAGCTGAAGGCATATATGGCTGGTCACTTTGAAAGCATTGTTTGAGAAAGTGAAGGACTATTAATGCTGTAGGAAGACTGAAATGCATTTAGAAAAGTGACAGAAATGCCTTCTAAAGTTAATTATGTTTGCTTTCCCCTCTCCCTTGGTGTTCATTACCTTTAAACGGAGCCAGACATTGGCAGAAATAGTTACCAGGTTGGTCAATGCAGGTGGCTCCATTCTTGCAGGGAAATGAAGCACACTCATCTATATCTCTTTCACATCTTGCACCTTTGAAAAGATGAAAGTTTTGAACACTTACTAAAAAATCAGGTGTCAATTTCTAAGTCATTTGCACCACAAAAATCTCAAGCAACTTGTGAAGATAAGCTAATATACATCAGCCAAATAAACAGCCCCACTATTAATATCAGCATCCATTTTGTTTTTATAACCACGAATATATACCAACTTATTACTGAGTTGCTAAATGGTAACTAGTCTTCCTTATGTGTGCAAGCTTTGAAGGCCTTTTTAAATGCAGAGTAATTCATCCTGTGCTCTGTAGTTTACAGATGCAGTCAGTGTTCTGGTTTGTTGGAACGTAAATTAAACATTAGATCAGGGCAGGTAAAGAGAAATGACAATAAAACACAAGCAAATTAGTCAATAATGTCTCAATAGATGCTTTGTGGTCTACCTGGCTGTGGAAAACAAGGTTTACTATGAAAACAACCTACCAGTAAAACCAGGTAGACAGATGCATTTATAGCCACCAATAAGGTCTGCACATGATGCATTATGAAGACATGGAGAAGGCTGACATTCATTTATATTTGCTTCACAGGTTGTACCTATGAATGTAGAGGCAAGGAAAGGGGAAAGAAGTTATTCCATGGCATCTTTAGGTAAAGACTGACATTTATTTTAACTGACTATAACTCACACATCAGAATCGATTTGACACCTTTTTTGTATTCAAATCTGGGTGTTTATGACAGATGTTCATCTTCTGAATGTTTAAGTTGTTCATTAATTTTTCAAAAATATTAAAAGTACAGTCATCAAATAGTTGGCCAAGGCTTAAAGCAGACAATTTCCCTATTATATAAATATAGAAGAACAGAAACCAAATTACATTCAGTATAAGACGCTGCATTGCAGTGGCATGAGATTAAGTACTTCTTATGTTCATGATAAGGAAAAAGATGTATTCCCAAAAAGCTGTGAAAAAGAAATCTGTTAGAGACAAAAAGAAAATTGATTCCAATCTAGACTATAAAAAACCCACATAACTACTTCAAGTATAAAAATACTTTATTACTAATATTTTTCAGTGAACCAAATTTTTTATCATTTGAAGACTAAGTGAAAAATTGCATCAATTGCATGATTTAGGAAGTTAAAAGCATTAAAAGAAATAAAAATGCAAACGATAATTTTTCTGAGTATATGAGTGGTAGAAATGTACTATTTTGCACTTGGACATTTGAATTAAGGATTGATTTGTGTTTTCATTATTAAATGTCTATGATGTTTAAAAAATAGTGCTTTAAAAAGAAACTGGATGCACTTTAAATTCCTGATCTAAGCTGAAATCATAGCTGCAGCCATTAATGTATCCACTTATCAAAACAATTAAATTTTTCATATAAATTTTACAAATATGCCAAAACCAAAACCTATACCACACAGTTGAGTTTTTTCCTCAATTCAAGGATATTAAAGCTTCGAAATATTTTAAAAGCTTGCAGAAAACAATATCTCCTACTTTCAGAATTTCACTGAACCCCACAGATCCATTTTCAACAGCCAAGACACCCATTAGCAGAAAACACCTAATTTCATGCTATCATGAAAACAAAATAGGTAATTTAGTCAAGATACACTTCTTCCAACTGACACATTTATTACTTCTGATGACACCCCTATATGAATTCGTGCATCTCATCTGATATGTTTAAAAAAAAGGATGTAAAACCGAGTACATTTACAAAGTTATCGTTCTGTGAATTTTTTTATACCTTCAAATCCATCCTGACAGATGCAACTGAAGGCATTCAGGTGATCAACACAAGTAGCTGCATTGTGGCAAGGGTCACTAAGACACTCATCCACTTCAATCTCACAGTTATGACCTGGAAACAAGTGAAAGATTCATTTCATCAGGAACACACCACTGGTGAATCATCAGTGCAGGCAGCAACAACAAAATGAAGTAACTGAGCTTAGGTACAGGGAGCTAGCTTTTACCAATGAGCCATAAATTGTCTTTGGGGAATTAATTTCTTTTTGATTAAAGGAAAACGCAGAATGTAATGTTTAACAAAGATTTTATAGAGTCCTTTACAGATGTACTCAAGAACTTGCATATTTTCATATTTTAAGGGCAAAAAAGCCTTGAGTTTCCCTAAAACATCACAAGTGTAAATATGGTTTCCAAGAAAAAAAAAAAAACAAAACAGCAACAACTTTGTCTATCATATTATTTTTTCATTAATTTATTAATTATGGGTTTGTTTTAAAGATTTCTATGGGAAATATTGGGAAATGTTTTAATTATGGACAATTTTTTCATATTTTTTTTAAAAAATCAGAAAGACATTGGCATGTATTTGTAAATATGCAGAGGAAAAAATATTAATGTTGATTTCTAGTTGTGAATGATGTATCTAATATTTTTTCTGGCATCAATCATTATTACTAGTGCTTCAAGATAGACAAAACTCCTGATTGCTTCTGAGGGATTTTGAGGGTTTTAATTGACCACAAAAAAAATATAAATTACTGATCCACTGTTATGTAGAGATGAGTATAAGAATTTAAATTAAATTTTCAATAAAAAATATCTCACCAAGGAATATCACAAGTAACATCATACATTTTTATTTTCAACTTTTATAATAATAATAAGATAAATCAATTGTAGAAATGGGAGAAAGCAATTCATTGCATTAAAGAAACAAATACTGCAGCTCTTAAATTACAGATTATTTCATCTAAATCGATGTCTATGTAAGGATGTAGAACAACAAGTTAAGAGGTATGCACTCTCCTCAACATCTCAATTCCTCTGGATGTCTGCATCCTCCTTGACTATTGAGGGAGATTTTAGTGTCATCTTCTTCCTGCTTTTGGAGCCCTGCCAATGTCTGTGGAGTTAGACAGGATGGATCTGGGTAGCACAGCTGATCTGCCATTCAGGGAATTCCTACTGCCCTTG
Organism: Nicator chloris; assembly: GCA_013400495.1. Taxonomy (NCBI): domain Eukaryota; kingdom Metazoa; phylum Chordata; class Aves; order Passeriformes; family Pycnonotidae; genus Nicator; species Nicator chloris. Next base: position 13,159 of record WAAE01015422.1, read on the forward strand.
ATTATTTCACCATATAGTTGATCAAAAATACCTGTATAAGTATCTAGAAAGTTTTGTGGTTTTTTTTTACACTGTCATGTGAAAATACCAAGTCAGTATGCTAACATAGTCAAACTAATTTTAATCCAGTCAGTCTAATGACAATGGCCTGCAGGGTAGATGCAGACATGTAGTTAAAGCTGCCCAGGATCTTGGATGTATGTTTGGCAGTTGAGACCCTTGTTACTGCAGCCTTATTATTACAGACAGCACAGAGGAGATAAATTAAGGCTAACTTGCATATGGCTGGGAGTTCAAATCACATCAGTGTAAGACACACCATGTCTAAAATAGTATAAAGAGTAATTGGAGTGGAAATAGTCCCTTGTAGTCAGTATTTTTTACAGCTGAATACTCTTACTCAGCCAAGTACTTTTGTGTGCCAGGAAACAAAAGTTGTTTCTGCCCGAATCAGAGGCACACTGCTAAATTATCTATTGCAATTTTTGAACAAACTTCTTTTCCCTGGCTGAAACACGTTAAACAGCACTTCTATGAACTCACCTATAAAGCCAGGTGCACAGAAACAAAGATAGCCACCCACAATGTCTTTGCAGATGCTGGAGGCTCCACATGGTTGTGATAGGCAGGCGGGAACATCTGCTTCACATAACTCACCAGTAAAACCTGTCAAAAAACAGAGTAACAGATGACTTAGGAAATTTATTACATTTAGTCCGAGAAAACAAACAAGTGATAGACCAATTAAATGTACTTTTCTTATGTTTTGAAATCTTCTTTAGGATAAGGTAAAATATTTCAGTTTCCTTGAAAGTTTCAGTTTCATATGCAAAATGACTCAAAATGGAACAAAGTCATAATGATAAAGTCAATAATAAAGCTGTACTTCAAATAAACCACTCAGAATAGGCATCAAGGAAATCATAATTTTCATTGATGACAGCATTTTCATTTTTGAACATACACAATAAATAGTCACAGGTAAATATTCTTTGTTTGACTGATTTCTTTTGAAATCTTATAAATATATTTAACTAAGTTATATAAGGCTGTTCATTCAATCAATCCATGTGTGTGGAACTAGTATCCAAATGCTGAATCTAAATGCAAAGCTTCAAATTTTAGACATTTTGGTTTGATAATGAAATCTTAGTGAGCTAAAGCATAAGAAGTACAGTTTTCTGGTCTCCTGTTAGTTGAACACTTAAAATTTTTCTAAATATTTTTAGTGCAACAAAGATCAAAATAGACTGGACTAATTCATTATAATTTAACAAGTGCAGCATGAAAAGCCACTAAAGACTTAAACCAGAGATTTGGTTCAGTGAGTTAAATATAATTAATTTCATTGTCTTACGAACTTAGATACCAAATCTGGCTGAAGATCTGAACTTCACATTTAATTTAAAAGTATATTTATAAAGTAATGCCATGCCTCAGTAATATGGGTCTTGTCATGAGAGATTCCGAGGGCCATTGAGTTGCCCCATATCTGACATTGTGTTAGTCAAATTTTTAGGAAAAAAGGAGGGCTCTTTGGTCAAAGATGTTCAAATAAATCTGTATTCATACAATATATTGTGATAGCTTTAAAATCTAAACCTAGTTTTAATAGTGTTTATTAAGTGCAGTTGAGTATAATAAAGAATTACAAAATTTCAAAAGTTCAGTACTGCTTGGACATAGTCTTTAAACTAAAGGAAATGCAAACTGTGTTCTTAAGGCATGACTGAAGACCTCCTGATCTGGAAGATTTTTTAACTTTTGAACATCTTGTTACGTGAGGGAAGACAGCAGCTTCTGACCATCAGGGTAAATTGCTGGAACATGCTGCACTTTACAAATTCTGGCTTGTTGAACAACCCTTTGAGGCATAAATACAAGGCAATGCATATTAAAACTGCCCTACACATGCAGTCATTTTAGTTTCTAAATCAGTAGATGCAGAAAGGTGACTTTAAGCTATGTTTCAATTCCATCCTAAACACCAGCTGTGCAATATTCTTGCACAGCTGAAGTTTTCCTCCTTGTTGGTTGCCATTAAAAATTTAAGTCTTTCATTTTTGCCTTTGTAAATAGCTCTTAACATCTGCATAATGAAGTACTATGTAAATCTAATATAAAAAATTATGATATAGAAATAAAATGGAAACGTTGAACAATGATGGTAACAGTTATGCACACATATATCTATGGCTGTTGTATGTGACTTTCATCTAAGTAGAGATAATGAATATAGAAAAGCCAACAGGTTTTTTTTCTTGATGAAATAAAAAATATTATTCATAATAACGTTATAAATTGGAAATAAAGGTCTTAACTTATGTATCCTTTTATTTCTGTGTTTTGAATTAATTACTGAAGTATTACAGCATGGAGTATTGGGCTTTTAGCAATCTGATCTATTTAAAGAAGTCACTATACTAAGTTGAAGAACAAAAGGTAGTGTTTTCAGGGCTCAATTTTAATATTAAAAATCTGGTTATGTATAAGGCTTCTCATCAAAACAGATTCAGTTGCAGTACTTAAGAATATAATATTTCTTACAAAAAGAAATGATTTTTTGATTGCATTTTGATTTACTTTTCTGTTACAGATATCCAAAAGATACTTCATAAGTTTAGATAAGGAAAATTTAGCAACAGAATAATGTTTTAAAATGCCACATTTATATTCTTGAGACATTTCTTTTTGACAAACCTAAATGCCTCATGACAAAAGTGATTTTTACTAGTCAGACTGTGACACTTAAACTCTCCAGGGAGATCACTGAATTGTGATAAATTCTGACATAGTCCAGCCACAGAGTGATTTATGGCAATTTCACTACATGGCTCCTTATATTCTGGATGGCAGGTACATCTGAAACTATTAACTGAAACCTCACATTAAGGGTTATTGTCAGAGCCAGCAGGATTTGATGTGCATTCATTCACTCTTATTGAACAAATACTACCTCTGGGGAAAAAGTTTTATGGTTCCTGTTAAAATTGCATCTGAGAAAAGCTTAAACAGACAGAAAGAAAGAAAGAAATGCCAGAATGTAATAAATGCATGTAAAACCTGGACGATATTTTCATTGTCATTAGGATTCTTATATAACGGGATGCCAATTTCTCTTTATTTGTACTGAATGTGATAATAATTATATATAAACCCATTTCATTAATTTGATTTTTGGGATAGAGTGGTTGCAATTGTTTTTGTCATTCAACATCTATCATAATGGAATTCTGCTTTTGCTTGGGTCCTCTGGAATTTCAAATATAAAAATTTACCTATTGAAAAAAAATTATGCAAAATGTAAAAATTGTAATATATGCAATTAATAACACCAGTGTTGAAGAAAATAGGGAAGGGGTAATAAAGAGGAAAAATCATCACCTTGGCATGTGTATTGGGTTTGCTTGACCAGGTTTTGGTAGGAGGGTAGGGGCTTACAAGGGCGGCTTCTCTGAGAAGTTGCCAGAAGCTTCCCCCATGTCTGACAGAGTCAATGCCAGCTGCCTCCAGGACAGACCCCCTGCTGGGCAAGGCCAAGGCCATCAGCAAATGGCACTAATCCTTCTGTGATAATATTTAAGGAGGAAAAAAGTGATTACACGGATGTAATTGTAACCAGAGCAAAGCGGGGTAAGAACGAGAGGAACAGCTCCACAGACACCAAGGTCGGTGCAGAAGGAGGGGCAGGAGGTGCTCCAGGTGCCAGAGCTGAGATTCCCCTGCAGCCCGTGGTGCAGCCCATGGTGAGGCAGCTGTGCCCCTGCAGCCCATGGAGCTCCTCAGTGCTGGAGCATGGTGGGTTGTGGGCCTGATATTTCTGGGTCTGAAAGATTTAACCTACTAGCCTGCTAACTTTCTCCCAAGGCAGAAATACTTAAGAAAGCTTCCTCTCAAAACAAATCCTGGCAAACAACTATCCTTTCTCAAAACAATCTTTTTCCAGGTGGTGTTTTGCNGGGTAACTGATAGGAGGCCGTGAACTCATGGGAAGTGCACGCTAGAGGAGGCTGCTGGCAGGGCTTTGCAGACCTGTGGACAGAGGCGCCCGCTCTGGACCAGGTGTCCTGGTAGCACTCGTGGGGGAAACCACATTGGAGCAGGCTCTCCCTGAAGGACTCATTCATGGAAAGGGACCCAAGTCTGAGCAGCTCATGAAAAACTGCAGCCTGTACGGAGTACTGTCTCCCATGGGAGGGACCCCACAATGGAGCAGGGGAAGGACCCCTCTCCCTGAAAAGCAGTGCAAAGAGTCTGGGGTGAACTGACCATAACTCCCATTCCTGTCTCCCTGCACCCCTGGGGGGTAGCAGGTAGAGCATGGGAAGGACAGAGGGGTGGGGGAAGGTGTTTTTAAGATTTTGTTTTACTTGTCATTTTCCTGCTCTGGGTTGCATTAGTAGTAAATTCAGTTAATATTTCCATGTCAGGTCTGGTTTGCCTGTGACAGCAATGTGTAAGTGATCTCTGCCAGTCCTTATTTGAACTCAGAAGCCTTGCCTTATATTTTCACACCCCCCCCCCCCCCCCCCCCCGCCCCCCCCCCCCCCCCCCACATATTTGCCAAGGACAAAGTGCCTTTGACAGATACCTGGCATCCAGCCAGGGTCAGCCCACCACAACATGAAAGTCAGGGAAAACAAATAATGCTCTTGCCTCAGACAATACAAGAAGTGTTTTATTGTGACCATCTCCTCTAATAAATAGATGTGATTGCTGTATTGAAGTAACCAATAACAACTATAAGAGACACAGCAGGAGATGTAATTTTCTGTGTTGTATCCTTACATATATGGTGTCTGCAACTCAGAGAACAAAACCCATTAATTCTTGGTAAAGACATTTCAAAATTCAGCAATTAGATTAGAATAACTGAGTTTCCCTCTAGAAGTTTTAAATTTCATGTTCCAAAAGTTAAGAGACTGAGAAATCATGACAGCGCAACTTTCTTAAAGTCATATTCTCTGAAGACTGCTCATTTTCACAAACAGGCTTTCTGATCTAAAAACAGCAGCAATCTAAAAAATTCAGATGGTTCTATTCTTGTGAAAAAATCAGCTGCTTTATTTCTCAGTAGAGGCTGGGGAAAAGACAAATCGTTTCTTTATGTACACATAGTCTTAACAAGTTGTAAGACTGTACTTTCATGAGTACTTAGGGTGTTTGTACATCAGTTTTTTCACTACATATGTCAGTCCTGCAATAAATAAATAAATAAAGCAAAAGAATTTTAAGATTTGCAATTCAGTTTTCAGTCATAAGCTTTGAAGTATTTCAGGAGTTTTAGATATTTTCCAAAGGTTTGGGTTTTTTTGTGTTTGTGTGTTTTTGTTTTTGTTTGTTTGTTTGTTTGTTTGTTTTTTGTTTTGGTTTTGGTTTTGGTTTTGGTTTTGGTTTTTTTGTTTTTTTTTTTTTTTACTAAGTAATAAGTGAAAAAAATAAAGCTTCTAGGCCAAAAATCTGTTTTTATCCCATCATGTCAGCATTTTCTGATAAATACTGTTTCATTGGATATTTCTCAAAAAGCTCTACTGGAAGCTGAAAAGTAATCATTACAATTTTGTAATTGCAATTGGTTTGAATTTTGTGGTATGATTTTCTGATTGGAAGACTGAAAAATATTTTTTCAGCAAAAACTTCTGTGCATCATTTAAGATTGTCTGGAGAGAAACTTAAAAGAGCAGTCAGTCCACCTTCTGCTTACAACTAACTCAATTTGCTATCAACAAATACATGTACATTTTAAAATATTCTTCAAATCCCAGAAGTACTGCCTCAGACATATGAGGTTATTTACTGTAAAAACTAATATGACAATGGTGGCAAGCCAATGTCCCTGACACAGGCAGCAAAGGTGATTTCATACAGGCTACCAATGGATTTACTCTGAGATCAGTTCTGATTCAGGCAGTTCCCAGGAGGCAGATGTCACAGGCAGAGCTTTCAGAGCCAGAATCATACCCTGTAAGAGCCTGAATCCACAGCCCTTTCTGGCCCTCTTCTAGGCTTTTACTAAGCAATTACTGTTGGCCAATTTGTCCTACTCACCTCTGTGCTAAAGCAGAAGTTCTTGGCACAGGCACATTAATTTCCCTTTGCTGATATATTTGCGGGGTCTGCTCAACCCTGGAGATTAATTTTTAGCTACACACACTTCAGTTGTGCTCCAACACAGGAGAGTTAAAGGGAATTTTTATTTCCATTGCATGAATGTAGTCCATCATAGAATCACTGCATACCCAAATATGAGTTAAGTGACATATTTAAGAATTTTAAAATTGTCAGATTAAATTGAGTTCTTTGGAGGTGAGAGACAAGCTGTTCTCTAATAGTTTGGTCACTACTTACTGAACACCAGTGCTTTTCTGATAATAATCTTCATTCACCAGTGAAATCTAGCATTATGGATAATCATATAATGTCGTGATTGAAATCTGAATACCTTCAGCTCCATATAGAGGCACAAACCATTGGAAGCAATAAATATTAATAGACTTTGTGAAATATGTAGTGGTTACCAACACATAACCCAGTCATATCCTATGCTGGCTCTGTATGCAGAGTATATGTCTTAATACCATATTTTAAAGTACTGTGTTTGGATAGCTTTAATTTAATAAATTTAATCAAATTTTATTATTCATATAGGTCATATGAAAGCAAAGCAGGCAGAGCACAACTCACTGCCAAGCAATACAGTCCCACAGCACCTAAATGAGAGAAGCTGGGGAGGCCCATTGCTGGTAACCAGGTCTAGCTCAGCACAGTGGTCACCAGACAACCTGCAGTGACAAAGTAGGCCTGAGAAGAAGCCTGGAAGTCAAAGTCAGCCAGGCACAGTCAGAGTGGCAGAAGCCTGCTGGTACACCTTGGTGTATGGCAGGAAGCTACATCACTTCTAGCACAAGGAGAACTCTTGGAAAAATATCTGAGGGGGGAGACTTCTTTTGCAACACCAGTACATGGCTCAATCCCATTCAGCCTGAAATCTCTGGATGTGCTTTTGCAAATTGTTGCCTGGTTGCTTTCCATTTTCTATGAATTTGTTTATGACTGCCAAAGAGGATTCATCTTTGCTCAGCTGAACCTTCTTTCTTTTCTAGAACGCTGCTAGAGTTTTTGCCTGTCTCTCTCCCAGATTGGTGCCATCTGCACATTCAGACACAATATTCCTAATTCAATAATCCAAGTCATTGATAAGGAACATTAATGAAGAGCATTAGTGGACTCAAAATGCTTCCAGTGATGTCCCTTTCCACACTGAATCACTATCATCTTTTAGTACTTTTTTTTTTTCCAGTGAGTTACATGTCATTCAGTGGTAGTGTCACTGAGACAGTGTTCCCTTGGTTTCCTTATAAGAATGATGATGAATCAAGTTATATAGAACCTTCTTCCTTATCCCAAAATTTATTATCACCTCAAAACAAAAATTACAATGTTTCACACATTTTACTCTTGAGAAATTAATTTTACCTAGGGACTGCCATATTTTCATTGGCTTCAGATTCTTATAAATAGTTCAAATTCCAATTTTCTCTAGTATTTTTTTCAAGAACTCAAGTTATACCTTGAATATAGTAGTTCAGTTCTATACTTCACTTCTTCTCTTTTCTTCCCTTCTGTAACTTGTCTGAACCACAAACCTACAGCTCTGAAATTGCTCTGAATCCTTTCTAAATACCACAGTTGAAGTTGTAGCCAAAGAAACAGATTATACTGTATGCATTTTCATTTGAACACTCTACGTTCTTCCCTGACTGATAAAATCATGTAGAAGACTATTCTGGGAGTTATAGAAAAAAGTCTGAAAAACAACACAGTATCAGTCACAGCTTCATGAGGGGAAAGTCCTGCTTATCAAACACAATTTCCTTTTAGGACAAGGTAACCCACTGTTGATCAAGGGAAGCCAACTGATGTAATATTTCTGGATTTCAGTAAAACTTTTGATACTGTCTCTTTTGGACAAAATATCCAGCACACAGCTAAATAAACCCATCATGTGATGGGTGAGCAACAGGCTCACTGATTGAATGCAAAAGGTTATAATGAATGGGATGTCACCAGACTGGTGACCTGTCACTAGTGAGGTTCCACAGGGCTCCATCCTCAGCCCTGTGCTCTTCAACATCTTCAGAAATTACTTGGACACAGGGCTTAAAGGAATACTAAGTAAGTTTGTCAATAATACTAAGCTGGGAGGAACAGCAGACTCCTTCAAAGGCAGAGAGACCCTGCAGAGAGACAAATTAGAGTACTGGACAATCATTGACCATATGAAATTCGGCCAGGGAAAGAGGCAGATTCTGCACCTGGGTCAGAGCAACCCTGGATGAAAGTACAGACTGAGGAATGAGATGCTGGAAAGCAGTGCTGTGGAAAGGGTCTTCAGGTTCTGGTTCATCAAAAGTTGGACATGAGGCAGCAGTGCCCTGGCAGCCAGGAGGGCCTGTCCTGTCCTGGGGGGCATCAGGCACAGCATCACCAGACGGGAAAGGGAGGGGATTGTCCTGCTCTGCTCTGCTTTGGGGTGGCCCCACCTCGAGTGCTGGGGGCAGGTTTGGGTGCCACATTATAAAACAGATACTAAAGAGTGTCCAAAGGAGGGCAATAAAGATGGTAAAGGTCTTGAAGGGAAGCCATATGAGGAATGGCTGAGATCACTTGGTCTGTTCAGACTATTGTTTTTTAAGGGTTCTTCATCTATTCTTGAATATAGTGCAAAACAGCAGAAGTTCTGATCTAGAAAGTTTTTTAAAAGGAGTAAATCTGACCTTTCTGTAACTTTTTTTCTGTTCATTGTCCCCCATCTAGAATTTCTTTCTGCCAGTGAGGGCTAATGAGTCCTCCATGTCTCTTTTAGCTACTTGACTTCAATGACCATTTCTATCACTTTGGACAAATTGGATCTTAAGCCATAAAATTTAATGCAAAGATGTAGGAGAACTATTGCTCTAGTGTTTTTCTTTTTTGAAAAAAATCCTTAAACCTAGGCAAAGGGCCACAAAGGCTAGGTACATCTTCCAATAGTGTAAGAATATTTTCACCAGTTCCACTAAAAGATGGATTAGAACTAGAGAAAAAGGATTAAGGAAAAACAGAGACATACTTTCCTCTTACAGAAATACGCCAGAAGACTTACAGCTATTACAACAGAAATTTGATTACTGTACCACAGCAGGCAGCTTTAGAATCTCTCTTCTTTACACTAAGGAAATACAAAATAAGTTTTTATTCTGACTGTGCTTGCTGGAAAATAAAAAAATTATCTTATAATATTGTGGTTAAAAGGCTATCTTATAGTTTTGTGGTATGATGCATTAAAGCAGGACCTAACAATGTTTTACAACTGCAGAATAAAATAACCACAAGAGTAGAAAAAACCCAACAAACCGACAACCTTATGAAATAATATCTGTTGTCCATTTTCATGTTCCCATGAAGACTGCAAAGTTGTCAATGTTTGCTGCTTCTTTTGGGATGATGTCAATATCTGCTGAGAAGATGATATGTATTGTACAACACTGATTGTTATTAGGAATGGGTAATTTATTACCCTTTCCAATATAACATCTTCCTGTAATTGATATACAAATCTTGTGGCATTTATATTCCCTTATGGATAATGAAAAATAAGAAATTGGTTAATTTAAATAGTTTACCCCAGTCAGAATTGGGGTAAAAGCATTGCTGCTAGCAAATCAGTAGGAAAAAAACCCACAACAAACCAAAGCAATGACAAAAATATAAACAACAAAAGAAATAATTAATATTAATTACCTGACTTCTAAATTACACAGATTTTCAGCTTAAATCTCTAAAAAAAGTTCAGTGAAATATGAAGCTCCCAGTAAAATCAGTACAGACATTGGGTAATTTTGCTATTCTTCCTCAGCTACATCTCAGAGGTATTGCATACTTTCAGATTTCATGTGTCAAGAATAAGGAGATAAGAGGATGAGCTGCCCCCCACTGTGTAATACAGTAGTGGATTAAATAAAGAGCTCTTCAGTTCAATGTTCTTATTTTAGAGATGAATTAATTTGTTACAGAAAGTAAGTTCAATAACTTCATTAAAAAGGGAATGGTTTCTGAAGTGCCACATAAAGTCAGGTATGTATTTCCTCAGGAGTGTAAAAGTTTTTAAAGCAGAATTTAGGAAGATGTGAAAATAAAAAACAAACCTACATTGGCTTGCTGTTCATGTCATTCATGGAATTAAGATTGGCAGGTAGTACACAAGCAAAATTTTTGGGGTTGAACTATTTCTTAGAATTTGCTCATAAGCAATTTTTGGACAGAGAGAAAGTACATAGACATTCCCTGTCATCTATCATCTATTTTCTAGTCTGTCTTTTGTAAATTTTAAAGATAATATGATCTCCATATATGATCCTTCATTTCTCATCTGATTAGAACACCATATGGTACTAGAAAAGCTGGGGGAAAGAAAAGGGATTGATTCCAGTTACAGGTAAGTAAAGGTAAAAAAAGAAAAATGATTAAACCACATAAAACAACAGCAGTAGACTTTGCTGAAGGTCTGGTAAGGCAATCCTCTTACTTGTTAGGAATTTTATACAATATTTTTACTCCTTATTAATGCAAGTAGAGACATAGAATATGAAAACTTAACAAATGCTAATTATTTTTCAGTACATTGTAGGACCAGAAGATTAGTTTGAAAGTGAGTTGTCAAAGAAGGAAATTATTTTAGAGAAGGGTAGAAAAGCATAAAGACAGAACAAAAATATAGATGAAGAATTACATTACTGGAAATTTCAAAGAAAAGTAATAAATCATATCCAAAATAAATACTGTTAATATTTCTTTAGAAATGGTAGTAGAATAAAGATTGTTTCAGCTTTGGCTATAAAAATACACTTCTGAATTATTATTTTTAAAAATCAGAGGTGGCCACTCAACATAGCAGATCATAATTTCAAAACTTTAGATCCTTTATTAGAAATTTGGATTTATTTAGATATGTGGTAGACAAATAACCTATTAGTTATCTACTTTTCAGAAATAGAAGTTTTGGAATAAACAGTTTTTAAGCATATAAATCAAACATATAAAAATAATGTTTAGTAGAAATAGCATACTAGCATCAGGAAAAGGCCATAGTTTGATTTTCACTTTAAATTCTCCACAAAATGTATGATTTTAGGCTGTTGACCAAACTTCTAGCAGTTTTCTGGAATGTGATATCTGAAAACAAATGTTATTTGCACTTCTAATTTCAAAAATGGAACAAGATAGAAAGGAGTCAGAGATTGCATCATTGTAAATCTTATTAATTTCTTATTAAACATGAATGGGCTCATTCTATAACCAAGAGAGACTTAACCATGGGGAACATATTCCAATAATGTATCAGAAAACAAGAAAAATATAGAGATATCAAACATAAGAAGCAGCAAATTAAAAATTAGTCACAATTGGCAAATTAAGTGCTTTATAAAAGAATGTAACTTTGGTGAATTTTGAAATACAGCTATGATGGTTTTAACAAGTCTTTAAAATAGCTGTTTAGTATCAAATAATTGTTCCTTTCCATCCTGTTACTACCATTACAGTACTTTTAGAAATGAATAGACTCAAGTTAAGGCTGTCATAGAGATATTTCCTTACCTGGGGGATGTGTAATGGGTTACTACAGAGGTCCTCAAGACATCACTCTTTTGTGTCTACATTTGGTAACAGTAACTCAATCTCTTATTAGACACTTTGAAATAAATAGTGTTGTTTTTATTAGAAAAATGTCAAATTTTTTAATTGTCTGCTAGGGTTGGTGGATTGAATTGACACTACAAATAAGCTCTTAATCAATTTTCTTCCCTGTATTTTTAGCCTCAAAAATGGCAGCGCACTTGTTGAAAAAATGAAAGGAAGTTGACATTTTTTTCTTGTTCTATTGCAGGAAAATTTCATTTAACACCGGCATGAAGCCCTATACTGAAAAATAGGAACACAGATAATTGGAATTATAAAAATAAAATTAGTTTATAAAGCTATTACACCTAATAGGTTATCTTTTTACAATAGCAAGAAATTTGCCATGTGGTCGCTTCACCATGTTTGCTTTCTTCATCACAGCCTGCCTTAACAGCAGTCTTATAAGAGACTTTTTAATGAGTGTTTCAAAGTGTGTTGCTCTTCTCATTTGTCCTTTCCTCCTTCCTCTTTTCATATGATACTTTTGGATTCCACCTTTTCCTTCTCCTACACTTGGTTGCTAGTATATATAGGTAGTATATGTTGATGTATAATGGATGGTTTTCAGTGTCATCATGTGAATTTTCTTCTTCCTTCTTAATTTAATTCTTTTCATCTTAAAACTGTAGTTAAAAGGTATATCTAGTTTAAGAATTTTTAAATAGTTGTATCTTGTTTTGTATCTTAATTTAGCAACATTTTATATATTTCAGTCTTTCAGTGCAAAAACTCACTAAAAGCTTATTTCTATAAGAATAATAAAATGAAATCTCACTGAAGTAGAAAGTGCAGAGTTTTATTTGCTCTTAATACCTTTATGTCCAGTTTCTAACAGATAATAAAGATTATGTTTAGAAGTCTTACTGTGCTTCTGGGAACATTTTGAACAAATAGAAGGTACAGATGCCAGTGTTTTACAGAATGCAGGGTTCGGTATTACATCATAGTGCACACTTGAATGCATAATGTCTGAGCAATTAAATGTCCACTGGAGGAATGAGCTATTGTGCACTTTTTCAGCAGCATTTTTATTTACATAAATCTCAAAGACTTTTATCCACATGAAACATATATATTGAGGTTAGCATTACAACTTAAAACATGTATGGAAAATTTATCCAAAAATATGATAATTACAAGTGAGGAAACTTGAGACTTCTCTGCACTGTTCTTTTGCTTTTCGAGTGAAAAATATGAAAACAGAAAGGGTTATGTATATATCAAAATTTTATTTACTTAGAGAATTGCAAAGGGAAAAGTGAGAAAACCAGTAGGTCATGATAAGGACAAATTAGTGAGTTACAAAAGGGGAAAAAAAAAATATATATATACTAAGTAATGCAAAGGCACTCTTCACCTTCCCCCAATGGCCATATGATCTCTAGCAATGGCTACTTTGGAAAACTCTTTCCAGGATTTTATGGCTGACTATATTATTGCATGTGGAATAGATTATCTCTTTGGTCCATTTGGGGTCAGCTGTCCCAGCTTTGTACACTCCCAGCTATTTGTCCCCTCCAGCCTGCTCACTGTCAGGGCAAAACCAGAAACAGAGATGGCCATGACGCCGTGCAAGCACTGCTCAGCAACAGCCAAAACCTTCCTGAGTTAGCAACGTGGCTTTGGTCATAAATCTAAAACACAGCACTGTAACAACTTCTATGAAGAGGATTAGTTCTATCTCAACCAGACCCTGTATGTAGATCCAATGAATTCTTTGTTTGAGGGGAATTCCCGTTAAGCATTCATTTTCTTGTGTATTATCCCATCTTTCGCTTCTGATAATGAGAAGATCCAGGGCTTTTTTACAGAGTGAAAAAGCAAAGAATGGCCTTCAATGATTATTTTTTCTGCTTCCTAATATTGAAAATACTGTAGAATACTTCTGAATTATTTTCCTTTCTAAAAAGGAACGCCCAACTTGTGCCAATGTTAGAATTGTTGCTTTTTTTTCTGCTTGGTAATTTATGAACAAATTGTTACATGTAACGTAAAAAACAGTTGAACTTTAACTAATATTTTAAAGGGCTCCATGAAAAAATGAAGCAAACAATCAGACCTTCAGTGGTAACAAACGGACATGCTCAGGAATATCACTATTATAAAAATATCTTAATACACGAAGATTCTCAAAACCACAGAAGAATTACTGGGGTGACTAAAAATATATTTAACATTACACAAATATCAGAGAAAAAAAAATACTAGTGTATGGATGAGCTACAAATGTAATGAAAAACTCTTGGGAAGGACCCTTAGTAAGGTTTCCTGTCACTCACTGTTTCCAGATACTGCTTTTGCAAGGGTCAGTAAAAATGCCACGTCCTGGAGACCCATCTGCATAACCTCTGCTTTTCCAGCATCTCTGACTTTACATTGCCTCAGCCTTCATCCTGGATTAAGAGCCAACACACATGTCATGGATGTGACTGCCTACAGAAGTCTCAGTATTATAACTTTGCAAAAGAGACAACATCATGCTAATATATTGACCTCTATTTCCCTAAAATATTGAGTCCACTAACTACTGCTACAAGCAATTCTGTACTATCTGCTATATGAATACTCAAAGTACCTTCTGTGTCAGTCTGCTAAACAACCTTTCTACAGCTGATTATGTGGACTTATGTAGAAAGAATTCTATCCCAGTACAAGTTAGGATGGTAGGTAGAAGAAAAACATGACTTAAAAATTGCATAAGTGAATTGTGACTTGGAGCAAGAAATCGATAATTGGAATTTTAAGCTATGCATCAGATAGTCTTTTTGGCAAGCAGAGCAGCTTCATGTGAAAAATGCTGCACTTTCTGATCAAGCAACTTTGAAATCAAAGCAAAAAATAACATTACAAATTCTATGTTAAGGATCATTGTGCAGCAGCAGCGTGAAGAACTGAATGATTTTGTAAACTTTTTCCATCTGTACTCTTGATGATTCACTTTATTTTTTGAGTCACACCATGCAATAGTTTTTCTAAGGTCCCTTCCTGGAGTAAAAACTTTCATGTATAAGCATCTACTTAATAACAAGGGTTGCCAGAAAGGTTTGAAAGAAAGTACAGTCTTATTTCATGGTACACTAAACTTTAATAACAGCAAAACCTTCCAAAAAGGAAGAATTTGATTTACAATTTCTCTGTGTCCATGTTTACTCTTAATCAGAAGTATTGTTCCTTTGATTCAGTGTATTAAGTTGAACAAAAATTGATTTTAGTTTGAATCCATCAACTGATAGGATTTTCTGCTTCAAAATCAGTCTCCTTTAGCAATCATGCTAACCATCCAGTAATCTCATAAATAAATTAAAAAAAAAATATTTATGTATTCAGTTAAATGTAGCAGGGATAATACAACACTGAGGCACAAACAGGGATGGAAAAGAAGCTGTGTAGTAAATGTAATGTTTTCTAAAAGAGAAAAATTGTGCATCCAGCATAGAAGTATCTGAGAGCAGAAAAAGAGAGACTATTTAGGGACAGATTATTAGTTTAGCATCTTCCAGATGTCTGTTCCCTTTGAAACTGCCAAACATTCAGGTGTTTTAAAAAAGTCAAAGGATTTTTTTAGCATTGACTTACAAAGTTTCTGGTTGTGAACTTGTCTAATCCTTTACCAAACCTTCCAAATAAATTATTTAGTTATATCACATTCTGTGGTAACAAATGGAGAAATGCAATGTCATCTGTTGAAAGTTATTTTATGTTCCTAAGATTCCCTCATGCTTGTCTTCCACAAACTCAAAAGGTCTTCACTTTTCCATAAGGAGCTTGCTATATTCCATTGAGCATTTTTGATGCATTTCTGAATATATTGTAAAAATCCAGCATCTTGTAGATTAAAGTTTCCTTAAATATCACATAAATATTACCTATGGACACTTATAAATTTTACAAAGAGGTTTCTGACTTCTTTCTCAAACTGTGCTTCTCTACTTGACCATTTCAAGGCATAGTTTCCAGATGAAAGACTACCGTTGTCATAAAATATAGCCCTTGTTTTTAATTTTGTTTTCTCCCTTTTTAAAATTCAATATACATATGCAACCGTTTTCTAGTGGAAGAATAAATTAATACTCATGAAAAAAAGATTGTTGATAAATTCTTGAATACTCATAAAAATCTGGTTTTGGAAAAACATCGCATATAAACAAACACTTTTTATTCTTGATAAAAAACTTGTTAAAATATGACACTATAATTGATTATGCAGAACTTTTTTAGATCTGTTCAAAATGCTTACAGCTTTAAAGACTTTGTGTAGGTATGGTTAGTTCAATTCAAATTCACCTTAATGTACTACACTTATAAAGTAAAACTGGGCAAATATTCCTTCTTTAATAATAGAATCACAGGAAAACTTGGGTTGGAAATGATGTCTTGAGGCCATCTAGTCTAATATTCACCCATAATAATCCCAGCTAGATCAGGTAGCTAAGGGCAATGTCCTGTCAATATTCAAATACAATTCCATAGATGGGGATACCACAAGCTTTCCAGAAAACATGTTCCAGTAGTTAACCACTTTCCTAGTGCTATTAGTTTTGGGGTTTTTCCACTTTAATGTTGAATTTTCCTGCATTCTGACTTGTGTCCATTGACTCTTTCTCTGAGAGAATTTTGACCTGTAAGAAAACCCTTGTTCTGTCTTCCCTGTATCCCTCCAGGAGGTAGTAGTAAACCCCAGTACATTCTCTCGGCCTTTTCTTCAGGGTGAACAGGTCCAATTACTTCAGTGTCTCTTTGTATATCATGTTCTCCATTTTCATGGCCCTTTGCTAGACTTGCCTCAGTAAGGCAATGTCCTTGTTTTGGAAGAGAATGCAAAACTTAGATACTGTAATTCAGATGCAGTTCCACAACTCTGCAGCAGGGCATCTCACCCCTCACAAGAATTTATCTGTTGTTTGTTAACCTGTCAGCTAACTCCAACAGGACAAGCTGTCTTGTAGTGAGATATTTTGGCACCATGGGGTTAACCCTGGTTTGGCATCTCCCAACTGCCGATGAAATCTTAATGTTGAAGTGAGATCTGGGAAGATAAGCCAGATTTTTGACTGACATTTTGATACCTTCTTTTTCTGACTATAAAACCCACATCAAGCTCATAAACTGTACATTTTCATGGAACTGTGTGGAGTTTCTCCTGTGAGTAGGAATTCTTTACTGTTACTTCCCGGGGATTATGTGAAGGAATCTGTGCACATTTTTGTCATTTCAGTGGTCGGTTACATTCAAGTCCTAATCAATACTATTTCTTTATCTAGTTTTAATGTAGGTCCCTTGATATAGTGCACTGTTTTCTGTTATGCTGTAATCTCCTAGTAGTTCTTTAGTTTTATACTGAGTAGTAAGTAGTTCTGATTAAGATCTTTCATCTGTTGTCTCTGTAGCCCCTCAGCTCCCAAAGTCTGGCTATGCAAACCCAGAATCCTTCCCCTGGGCTCCCTGTCTGTACAGGGAGCCGTCTGTACCAGACTCTCACTGAAATGTCACCTGTCCCTGCCCTTTCTTTAATCTTGACCCATAAGCGTTTGGTTGACTTCTCATCCATCACCAGGCAAAGGTCCATGCACCCCAGCTGGACATTGACATAGAATGCAAACACTGTCTCCTCATCTGCCTTGTCTGTCTTTCCTAAAAAGCCTGTATCCTTCCATTACAACACACCAGTCACAGGAGCCATTCCACTGTGTCCCTGTGATGCCAATATCATAGCCATGCACACATCTCTGACTCCTCTTGCATATTCCCCATGCTGTATGCATTTGCAGAGAGACATTGAAATTGGGTTCGGTTCCTGATGAAGCCGATTGATTAGCTGAAATTCCTTTGTGCTGTCCTTCAGGAGCTCTATTGCCTTTCTGCAATGCTAAATACTGTCTAAACCACTGCTTTTTGTCCTGCATTTTGCAGATGCAGGTAAATTCTTCACAAGGGCTGTATCTAACAAGTGTTCAAAATAGTAACTAAGAATGTTTATAGCCTGAGATTTCATATGTGTACTTCTTACAGCATTTCAGTATTCATTTCATGCATATGATCACACTTTTTAAGTACAACAGAAAGATGTTTTCATACTTATTGTTGTGTTTGTGATTTCACAGAACAAACTACACTGACAAAATGAGATGCAATATTTGGTTTATCCACAATGGAAAGAATCATGAAATATTGTCACGGTCTTTTCAACTGAAAAAAGTAAAACTAACTTCTTACAGCAATATAAAAGAATTCAGCCTTAAAAATTAGCCAAAATAATAAATACTACTACTATTAATAATAAAAACAATAATAATAAACCTTCAATAAAGTTTATTGTAAGACTCAGGTCTTAAAAAAGTAGTATGAGTATGTATATGTACACATGTGTAAAATACACCACATATACATAGTTCTATATGTAGTAATACCTATAAATATTTATAGGTATATTCAAATTACATTCTTCCCCTTATGCTATTACTTAGCAGCAGTGCTGGCTGTGAGTTTCTGTATTCCACACGTCAAACACTTTCAAGCTATTTGTACATTAGGCTTGAAATAACTTGTATACATTTTAAAAACATATAGCTCTTTCAGGGACATAAAAATTTTAAACCACTTATTTTGCCTATCCACTTTAAGTAAATAGTTCTGTCTAATACAAGCTTGATCATTTTATCCTTACATTGTTAACTTGACAATGTAGAACAAGGTCTAATGCAATGTAACTGCCTTAAGAGTTAAAAAACTGCAAGTGAAAGAGTACTATTACTTCATGGTTTGCTCACTACTTTCCGATTGGCTGACAACCAGTTGACCCCCAAAAAGAAAGCAGGGGATAAAAAAAACCAATTAGTCACATTATGCAAGTGTCACATATTAAATTAGCTGGTTATATTAAAAGATACTACATTTCAATGTGCAAATGCTTGCCCATAGCACCAATCCACACTGAAAAGCCACACTGAAGAATATAGGTTCATGTCTCAGTAAGATACTGTTTATTTGTTGGTCTCTATGATCTCAGAAGGGTTTTCCAATCTACCTGATTCTGTGATTCTGTAAAAAAATATGTATGTCACATAAAGACACAAAAGTTGATCTACTCTTGTCGACAAATTCAGGTGTTGCTGGCATCTCTCATCACTGCAAGCAACTGAACAGGGTTTGCACTGCAATGTTTCAGTGGGGGGCAGGTACAGGGGTGGCTTCTCTAAGAAGCTGCCAGAAACTTCCCCCTGGTCTGATGGAGCCAATGCCAGCCATCTCCTGTGATGACCCATTGGTGGCCAAGGCTGAGCCCATCAGTGACAATGGTAGTACCTCTGCAAAAATAGTTAAAATGAGGGGAAAAAAACCCCCAAAGCAACACAAAAATAAACACAACAAAATGGGCAACTGCAGCCAGAAAAAAGTGTGAGGATACCAAGAGAAACAGCTCTGTAGACACCAAAATCAGTGCAGAAGGAGGGGCAGGAGGTGCTGCAGGCACCAGAGCTGAGATTCCCCTGCAGCCCGTGGTGCAGCCCATGGTGAGGCAGCTGTGCCCCTGCAGCCCATGGAGGGCCAGAGGATGCAGAGATCCACCTGCAGCCCAGGGATGACCTCATGACAAAACAGGTGGATGTCCATAGGAGGCTGTGACCCTTCCTGTGGGAAGCCTGAACTACAACAAGCTTCTGGCAGCACCTGTGGCCCCATAGAGAGAGAAGTCCATACTGGAGCAGGTTTCCTGGCAGGAGCTGTGACCCTGTGGGGGACCCACACTGGAGCAGGCTGTTCCTGAAAGACTGCATTCAGTGGAAGGGAACCATGCTGGAGCAGTCTGTAAAGAGCTGCAGGCCATGGGAAGCAACTCATATTAGAGAAGTTCTTGGAGTACTCTCTCCCTTGGGAGGCAGCCCATACTGGAGCAAGGGAAGAACGTGAGGAGTCATCCCCCAGAGGAAGAAGGAGCAATAGTAATGATGTGTGACTAAGTGACTGCACCCAGCTTGCAGCCAGGGACAAGCCACCACAGCAACCCTTATGACACCTATTGTGCAGTTTGTCCATATTTTCTTTCAAAAATTTAAAAATTACTTTTGCTAGTAGAAAAGGTGGAAACAAAATCATGCTACTGGCAGAGTTGGTTGATTTTTAAGGCTCTCTATTCATCAGTTTGGAAGGCAGGACTTCCAGAATACAAGTTATATTCTGTAAAAAATTTCTACTGACACAATCTGCATAACAATTGTAGCTTATTCTTAAAGAATCGCTGTTCATCCTTCTCTCTTTTCAAGAAAAGAAAAAATACTACTTAGTTGTGTGCTTATGAAAAAACTCTAGTTTGTTTTTGAATACCACAGAACACTTCTCAACAAAATATCATGTGACTTCTTACCTGGCAAACAGCTACAGTAAAATTCACCAACCAAATCATGGCAATAGCCTCCATTTTTACAGGGCTTGGAGGAACATTCATCAATATCCGTGGAACAGTTTTTGTCTGACAGAAAAGAAAATTAAACATTAAAACTATAAATCATGCTGGGAAAGTAGAAAAGCTGCTTCACAGTGCAAGTGACAACAGTATAATTTGACTTTTCCAGGTTGGAAACATTATTTTATTTCTGCTTTACAGTTTTAAAACTAGATATATTCATAGATCATAGTGGATAGTTAACAAATTAAATATTTTAAATTAATAAATATGAACAGCATTTGCTAAAACATTCTTTCCATATTCTAGCCATCACAACTCAACATCATAATTACTAGAGTTACAGGCTACTTAAAAAAAATGCTTTAAAGATTTAATAACCTTAGTAACAATAGCAAGAAAAAAATATTTCTCAAGGTTGCATTCATATTTCCAGATGGATGCCATTTCTCAGACCCAAATAGAAACCCATGCATTCACTCAGCTGTTTCTTCATTTTTCTGCTTTTAAAGAGATTTAATTGAGCTGTAATTCAAATTTATTCAAATCTGAAACAACAAAAATGTCGGCAAATATACAGAAGATACAGAGAGGGGAAAATTTAGAAGACAATGGACTAGGTGGCTGCTGCAAACAGTTAACTCATTGGACATACCAAACAAAATCCAGTCTCCTGTTTCTCTGTTGTGCACTACATTAATTTAGGGCATGCCCTGCCTAGGCTGTTATAAATAATACTGGGCTCTTTCTGAACAAAAATTGATCAAAAATAGATGGGACAAATATATGGGCTAGGAGCTCACATGAATACCAGAAGTTAAGCCAATGATAGAGAAGGAAAACTGTAACTATCACTGATGTGAACAAGCAGAATTTTTGTTGGTATTCTATGTAGAAATTGTGGAAGGTTCCTTGCATCACTCAAATGAGATATACCAGATCAATAATGCATCCCGTGGATCTCAGTTTAAGGAGCTGAATTAATCATGTGGGGTTTCTGGGGTCCCTCTTGGACAAACAGAGCTTGGACAATCATAGATTCGTTGCAACCATAAATGCATGGATGGCAGAGGGTATCACCTTGCAGTTCTGTTTTCCTTAACTATATGATGTACTTTCAGCTAACATGTAAAAAGAGAATGCATGCAAAAATCAAATTAAATGGACAGGAGAGAAAGTGAGAAGACAGAGGAAGGAAAAAACCCAACACTTAGAGAAAGGTATAAGCGGATAGAAGCAGAAGCTCATAGACAAAGACAATGATAGAAACCAGGTAAGACTTTGAACTTATGTGGAAAACACTGCACAGTTACATATAATATGCTGTAGTTAATGATTAAATACAGATCACAAATCCAGTAGAATCAGTTTAAAGGAACCTTAAATTTTTTATGGCTTGTTGCTGTTTTGCTTTGTTGTTGTTTTTAATATTTTAAATGGCAAAAAGAACTAGCAGAATCCTTAACAACACAGGAATTGGACCCATAGGGTATTTAATTACAAACCCATAATTTTTGAAAGGTGTCATCATTCAAAAATTCAAAAATTATTGAATGTACTATTGGTAATTTTTCATGCCATGGTGGAAAAGGTAACTGCAAGTTACTTGATTCAAAGTTAAAGAGAAAAATACTCTCTGACTATAAGGAAAGAAATGTGAATGAATGTCTGAGAGCAGTCAAAATCCATGGAAAGGGAGAGGAGGGTGAACAACATAAAAACAAAGGAATTCAGAAGAATTTCAGAGACTGTAGAAAAGTTCTGATTTGAAACTTGATAAAGAGCGAACATCTTACCTTAAAAAGGTAATTAAGAAAGCTGCTGCCTTCTATAAGTACACAAGGACAAACTTTCTTTTTGTGGGAGAAAGACACTGGATATTCGGAGACTAACAAAGTACTTCCTGGTTTTCAAAGCATGAAAAAAACCCAACTGATGAAAAAGCAGGTCAAATTGCTAAGGATAAACTAGAAAGTACAACATAAATATGCAGGGATGAAATCAGACCAGCAAAAGCATGTAGCTACTACAGGATAGTCAGAGTAACAAGAAATGATGCTGTATGTCCTTCATATCAAAGATGAAGGAAAGCTGCAGTTTGCCATCCGGTGAAGAAGGATGGCTACTGATAATGGTAATCAAGCAAAATTGGTCAATGCTTCTTCTGCCTTAATCATCAGTAAAAAGACCAGCTGTAAAGCAGCTCATTATCAGAATTAAGACTTATGATTAAAGGGCAAAACTTCGGTGTTGAATACAGAAAAAAATCTTCAGAATTGTCAGATGAGTTAAATAGTCAGGCTAGTCAAATGAACTATACCCTTGGGTACTAGTGGACAAAAACTCAATAGCTTTCTTTGTGAACATGTGAAAAATAGATAAAGACTCACTAAAATCAGCCCTTAGGAAAAGAGTAAAAGGCAAAGACATCAAATTATAAATCCATTTGTGAAACCTCAGTTCCTAGAAGTAATATTGGGAAAAGTTTTAAAGTGTTTATCTGCAAGAACATATAAATTTAAAACAATTCATGAACAAAATGGGCCTTATATAAGCAAATTGATTCCCTTTTACACTACACTACATTTACACACAAAATTTATACTACATTTACACACTTTTTGTGTGTACTACAAAAAGTACACTACACTAAATTTACACACTTTTTGGATAAGAAAACCCAGCAGCATATGTCATGCTCCTTCTTTTCGCTAATGTTTCTGCTATATTTTGCAAAATCTCAGTAGTTGGTCTATGTAGAAATTATATGAGAATATTATCAGATGAATAAAACTTTATGGAAAGCCATGCTCATGCACTAGTCATAAGTGTGTTTGCTACCAGACTGGATGAATAAATTGCACAGGTTTTGAAAGACATCTGCTGTCCATTCAATTCCACTAAATCCTTTTCAACAATTCAGATGGTGGACAGCAAAGTAAGCTTACGGATGGCAAGACAAAAAGGTACATTGAAGAGCAGGATTAGAAGTCTTCATTAATTTCAACAAATTGAAGATAGATTTTGATATAACAAATGTAATCCAATCAGAAGAGAAGATACTATACAGAAAATCACAAGTTAAGTAGGAAGAAACACCGGAATTTTGTTTTAAAACAAATAGTTTGTTGGGATACATAAAAAAGTACATATCCAGATAGAAGCATAAAATTATCCTTTGATTGTCATCTTACTGGAGTGAAGCTGCTTTTGGAGCGCTTTGCATTGTGCAGTGAGGTACATTCAAGAAAATTGTGGGCCAAATGAGAGTCCTTATGAGCACATTAGGAATGACAAACAGCTCAAAAGCATGACCTTTTAGGATGAACAAAATAAATGGGCCTATAAAGCCTAAATAAGAAACATTTGAATAGAAATGTGACAGCAATCATAAATTAAAAAAATACTTTTGCAAAAGTCATCAGTTTGCTGTGTTAGTAGTAGATGGGGTGAGAAGTAATGCATTTAAACTGCAGTGAAATATTAGACAATAAAGAAATCCTTGTAATGGTTAGTATAACACACACTGGAAAGATTCCTCCAAGAAAATGAAGAATCCTTGGACTTTAAGAAGATACGTGGGTGAGAAAACAACAGATTATATTACATGTTTTTGCTGAGATAAGAATGAAACAGATTATCATTAGCATTGTGTTCTAGTATTGTGATTATATAATTTGCAGGGCATAAATTCTGTTTATAATACTGAAGGAGGTCCAAAGACTTATGTTTGTATAATGAGTTGGTTGTCTGGAAACTTGCTTTGCCTTATGGTAAAGGTCTTAAGTTACTTGATGAGTGATAACTATGCTCTGGTCTTCAAACTTAGTGCTTCTATGCAAATCTGTGTCTGTACTCTATTTCTCCATCAAAACACATTTCTACGTTAGTGGTATGAAAGACAGCTCAGCCCAGGCTTGCAGTAGTCGAGAGAAACAGGATAAAAATGTTAACACTCTATCAGGAAGAGACAAACTCATTCTTCCTGCACACCAAAAATGCACATTGTTGAAATTATAGAGGGACAGATACTAGGCCTACCCTTCCAAAGACAGGAGTACAGCTTTTGGCACGCTCAATCTGAATTCACGCCTCAAATCTTTCTCATGAGAAAACCATAATGAGGCAAATGAGGCATTTTATACTTCCCTGAGTCTCTTTTTCTGTAGGCAAATGTGAAAAGTCCTTACCCTATTATTGACTTTTAAACAGATACCTCATTTCCACTCTTGCTTCCTTTCCTGGATCTCCTTTCCACAGGGGACCCAGCCTATGCACCAAGCGAAATCTTGTGATAACTTTTGTTTAGCTAAACTGTACATTTCTCAATGTACTACAGGTCACTTCTGGTCACTTGTAGTTTTCAGATACAAGCACAGAAAAAAACATGCAGATTATAGCTACTGAACTGTAGCTGAGCTTTATGTGGGGAAACAACAAAAGCAAATTGAAAAGGACTGGTGAAAACCTCAGCATATTAGCACTATTGCAGTGCTGTGAGAAAAAAAATCTCAGATGTGTTTAAATAAAACAGAAAATGAACATTGATGTGTAAAATACCTCTGCATAAAACATTGATTAGAATGTTCCATATTTAAAAATAAATAGGAAGGGTGCAAGAAAAACTACACAATTTATTCAACAACTGAAGAAAGCATGATGTCTGCAAAGGCTTAAAGAGCTCCATCTGTTTCATTTAGAAGAAATAAAACCAAAAAGTGACTTGATTACACTGTGTATGCATCTTTACAAAGAGAAAATACTTGAGTAGCAAGAGCTTTTTCATTTTGTGTAGAAAAGGTAATGAGATGCTATAGCTCAAAGTTGAAGACAAAAATTTAAATAAAATATTTAATATAAACTTCTAAATCTGATGGTGATTACTACTAGAAAAAAATGCCAGTGAAATTCTGGCTTCTTTCTGTGCATTCAAATCAGGATTGAATGCTTTTGGATTCATTGTGTGCTTTAATCAAAACTAGAGTAATTAGGTTCAGTACAAGGTGGTTAATGGCAAACATTAACTTCCTTCTGGTACACAGACCTAATACAGAGCACACAACCAGCAATATATGGATTGTTAGAAGACTTGCAGAATAAATATGCTTATCCTGTAGCCCTCTCTGTGTCTTTCCTGGGAAACCACCAAAACAATTTAGTGAGACAGGTATATTTCCGTGACAGTAATATCCCACCCTGAGGCACCGGGGCTCTGTGGCATCACTGTCATCATATGGAATGTGTATGTCCTGTTCTTGGAGGTTTTAGAGGTTATGGGGTGCAAGGTGTTTCTCTGTTGTTACCAGAGCAAATAGCCAATGCTGTTCCATTTCTTACCTGGCTACCAATTTGCCAAGGGGAAAAAAAAATCATGAGAGTTGTGTAAACAGCTTTAAAAAACATCATTCTGCATTTAGCACATTTCCCCTTCTGTCTTAAGACTCCTCAATAGTCTCCAGTCAACTCACTGTTTAAGTGAAGACAGCCAAGCTGTGGTGTAATGTTCCCACTATCCCTCTGCAGCCCTGAGGCCCCGTACACATGGCACTGCCCCTGCTAGCCACTGCTAGCCACTGCTAGCCACTGCTAGCCACTGCTTAGGTGTCAGGCTAAGAACAAGAGCCTCAGGAATCATCTAGTGGCCAGGTTGATGTTAGATCCATTGAATCATGGGATGGTTTGGTTTGGAAATGACCTTACAGATCGTCTAGTACCAAACCCTCTGCCATGGGCAGGGACACTTCCCATGAGACCAAGTTGCATAATGCCCATCCAACCTGGTCCTGAACACTGCTAGGGATGGGGCATCCACGGAAAGTAAAGAAAAAAAAATCACGACAGAGAGGAAAGCCAAAGAGTAAAGAACAAAAAAATGTCAGCAAGCTACTAAAAATGGCACCAAATAAGACTCCTATTTAATGTGGTCATATCAAAACTGATAGTGTCATGCCTTTTATAGTATGACTCTCCTTCAAAGCAAAGGATGTCAAAAGATAATTGTTTCACGGTCTAAAAAGGAAACCCCATATATACTGGCAAATATAATTTAGTATCAAAAAATCCAGTATTATGCTAGTTGGTATTGCAAAGGCAGTTCTGAACAACAGACTTTTTCCAACATCAATGGTACAGTGGAGTTTTGGTCACAGGAGGAAATGTATACTAGAAAAAACTAAACAAACACTAAATAAAACCATTCTTATCTAAGATGCCACTTCTGTTTCTCAAATTCATTAGCACAATATCTGTATG
This sequence comes from Nicator chloris, assembly GCA_013400495.1. Taxonomy (NCBI): domain Eukaryota; kingdom Metazoa; phylum Chordata; class Aves; order Passeriformes; family Pycnonotidae; genus Nicator; species Nicator chloris. The sequence goes on from WAAE01015422.1 coordinate 39,533, forward strand.
GGATGGAAAATGTGCACTGGGGAAGTTGCTTGGAGGTTCATTTTTTTATGTCAGGGTTTATTCACTGGTTGCTCAGGTCATAACAAAAAATTAAGTCCTAACAGGTTTCTTGAGTAAATTATAACAAAAATTTTGATTGAAATTCTGTCATGATATCCATATGTTATTTTTCAGTTGTACTCAGATGTAAAAAGTTAAAGGAATGCTCACTCTGCTTGCATATTACTGTTCATTGTATATTCATTGTTAATGTCACTGTGTAAATGACATTAACAGACAAAAAATGGAGTTAAGAAATAATGAGGTTTATTTTCCATAGTAACTCAGGAAGACTAAATATTTCAGCCACATGTTCCAGTGTCTTCTCTGTGTCTTTTAACCATTGTATGAGCTTTCCTAGCCAACATTGTTTTTCATTTTTTTTATTTGATGAGAGCCTCCTAGGAACTGATAACATTTTTTAACTTGAAAATCAAGCCTATTCATAAAATATAAAACCATATAAAATTATTATTTTCTAATTTATCTAAAAATAATTAAGTACATAGTCACACCCAGAAAGATATTGATGGATGCTCTACATACATTATGTTATGCATGACAGTTGAAATCACTACTAAAAAACCCTACAAATATATCTGAAATAATGGAGATAAACTGGAATACAAAAATTATCTCATAACACCTTCAGAAGAGCAAAGATAAAGAAAATTCCATACAAGCTAATTAAAGTTTTGATTGAAGAATTAACTTATCTTTTGTCAGGTGGTTCCAACTATTATTATTCACCCTCTAATTTATACTAATCGTGCTTAGTATTTGCAGATGGAATAATATTGGAGAAATGTGCCATTTGATTTCTCACATTAAAAAAAAAAGCCTGAGCAACTTTGACTATATTTAAAATTACTGGGAAAAAAAACAACCAATTTTCTTTTCTTTCGTGCAATTCATTAATTTTAAATATTATCAAAATTTGTATGTAATGTAATTTGCAGCATGATGAAGCTTGAACAGATTTTTCTGTACTCTACTGATTTTTTTTTCCTCAATCAAGTGTTGTAACCTGAGTTCCTTCCAAGGAAAGCAGGCACACTTACACATGACATGACAATAAACATTCTCTAACTCAGAAGTACATAGTGAATACCTTTCCATGCATGCATAGATGTTGTGTATTTTCCAGCATGTTAAGATTGCTCACCCCCCTGTGGGAAGACGGGCCTCAGCAGCCTGCCATTTACAGTGCTTGTGGCAACTGGCAGCCCATCTGTGCTGTTCCAGCTGAGCAGGGGAAAGGAAGTCAGCCCTTCCCTCCTCCATGGCCTGCTGTGAGTCAGAGCTCTGCTGGCCAGGAGCCTGGGGAACCATCCCTCTCTCTAGCAGTCAGCTTCCAGGTTTTGTTTTGGTTTGAAAAACCTTTGTGCTTTGACTAGAGCTCAGGCAGAGTCATGTTGTTTAAATGAACTCGATCATTATGGGAAAATCATCACAGAAAAGTCCTGGCTTTTAAGCTGCCTCTGTGACGGCCATAAGGGCTGATTGATGTGGAACAATAATCTGATGCACGACATGCAAGCCAGACTGAGTTTCTGTGATTGATTCTATGGGTAGGTGAGCATCCATAGATCATGGAATTAATTAGGTTGGAATAGATCTCCAAGATCATCAAGTCTAGCCTTTGACCAATCACCACCATGTCAACTTAAACCATAGCACTAAGGGCCATGTCCAGTCATTCCTTAAACATCTCCAGTGTTCATGGCTCCACCACCTCCTTGTCAGCCCGTTCCAATGCTTGACAACCCTTTCCATTAAGAAATTCTTCCTGATGTCCAACCTAAACTTCCCCTAGTGCAGCCATGTCCTCTTGTCTGTCACTAGCTGTCTGGGAGAACAGGCCAACCCCCACCTTGCTAGAACTGTCTCAGGCCAGATTTTTCCTTTGAATTGTTTGGGACAGTACTTTTTGTGATCAACAAGGAAAAGAGGATATAGTGACTCGAATAATTTTGTACTGTGCAGTTATCCTGATAGCAACTAAAAGCATCTATGTCAGGCAAAATGTGCCTAAAACAGAACAGCTTTTGTTTTTTAATGAAAACAAAGCTTAGAATACCACAGGAAAAGAATACACAGGAGAGATTTTCAAAACCCCAGAGAAAGATGTCTTGTGATGGCTTGAGCTGAGCTGTAAGACCTTGTACATCTTCGTAAAAATTTGAAAACCTAATTTTGGTTTTCAAATGTTCAGTGTTGCAGTGCCCACTTGTTTAGCCACAATGTCTGCTACAGAATTCCTAAAGTCCAATAGTATGAGACATGACAGAGGAAACTATACAGATTTGATCTTCAGAAAGCATATTAAAAGGCCTGAATAATTATTTAGTCTCTTGTGTAAATTTAAGTCAACATGTGACTGATGGTAGATTCTGACTGTTGATTCATACTGTCTCATTGCAATTGTAAACATTAATGAGACATGGGAAACACTTAGAGGAAAGAGCATTTTACACATAGACAATTCATATGGACCATGCTATAAGTGAAGAAGTCAGATTAAGAATCTCATGCATATAAACTACAACTACAAAATTCAGTGCTAAGTGATGAAATAAAAACCACTTTGGAATCAAGTTTTTTTTCTACCCAGTATTCACTGCTGTCACCTTACTAGCATAGGGCTCATCCATATACATGAACAGCTTTGAAATAGTTTTAATTAATAATCAAATAAATAAGTAAATTCATCCCTTCCAACATTAAAATAGAAAAAGGGTTAATGATAGAAAAAATATAATCACACCATTTGTTTAAGATTAAAAACCTGTTTTCTCTTCTAAAACCACTGAATTTCAGAGTCCTTTCATTCCAATTACTTATTTTACCAGAGAGAATCCACTCAAATAATGACAATGATCAGTAATCACACCTCATAAAACTTCCTCCTCCTTCTGTATCATTGATTAATTCAACATCCTCCCATTGATGTTTTAATTTGAGGTGTCTTACTACCTAATGGACTAAAGGTGTCCCACTGTTCAATATTGAAATACCCCACTTTACCTATCTTCAGGTTTGGATGTATTGAGCAAGATGTTTTCTAATTTTTGAGCCTGGCCAGTTTAACAGACTTGGACTGCCTTTACCTATCAACTCCCAGGTTTCTTAAAGCCCCTCTAATTGGCAAAATCAAACAAAATACTGTGAGGAAAGGAGGTAGCAGTTTTGCCATCTGTCCATTTGTCCAGTAGCTCTTTACTACAGGATAATTACCATAATTCTGTGTATGCAGATTACCACAGGAGGGCATTTCAGAGCAAACTTTGATGCTAGAGGAAGTGTTTTCCTGGTCATTCTCAAGAGATGCCTGTCTTGGACAGAGTAAAGGAAATTCTATGCAACAAGTTCCAAAGGCTGCCAGAATTCTGGTGCTCACCCTTTCAGCAACAAACAATTCAGCTGGCAGCAGAAGATGCAAGAAGGTCTGCTGCAAGAGGGGTCCCTGCTCCTCTCAGGACCCACTCAGATGTTTGGGGTGCTCCTGCCCTGCTGGCTTTCCTCTGCAGGAGAGAGTTGCTTCCACCACCTAGCCCTGCTCCCTGTCGCACATGTGGCCCTGCTTCTCCCCAGCTCTGTTCTCAGGGAAGGACAAAGACCCACCACTCGTGGAGCACCACAGCCTGGTCCAAGGGGATTCATCCAAGGGCATGAATCTATAAATCTTCCTGTCCTATGCTGCCCTTCCATCAGATCTTTAGTGCATGACACACATGATCCCAATCAGGACTGGTATCACCACACACAGATAGCAAACAAGGAAATAAGCAAACAATCAGGCCTAAGGCAAATTTGTACCAGACCAGATAAAATGCTAAAGGTAAACTTTATTTGGAAATTGCTTTTAATATGATAAGAAAACAAAAAAAGTGTTTAAAAGAAATTAAAAAGTAAAAATCAGTCTTATGAATTTAGTGGACTTTTTCAAATGTTACTTCCTTGATCAAGTCTCATCAGAAATCTACAAGGTGTGACTGACAGGGTGTTAGGAGCTCTGTTGATGAACTTTTTAACTTGTGCCTTCATCACATCCAATTGTTATCAACTAACTGCTTTGTTTATGGTGCTTTTCTACATTGATTATGCAATTTCTACATTGCTTAAATATTAGGTGGATAAAAAATGCATATATATACACATTATATTTTCTTTAGCCCTTAAATAGCTTTTAAGTGTATCACTTTTTCTATAGCAATATCTTTGTGTGCCGTTTATACAAATCATCAAACTCAGTAGAACACGGAACACTCTTTTGGCTCTGTTTGCCTTTTGTAGAAGATAGAAGCCCAAATATCCAGTATTTTGCATTACACATTCTTTCTAGAAAGGCTGAAACAGTTGTTGAAAGTCTTGGAGAGAGCAGACCTAATGAGATCCACAATGACTGACTGTGAATTAATTGTACAAAAAGCATGAGCACAGATGAAAATATTCACTGTAATCAGAAGGATCCTTGTCCCTACTTCTAATTCCAGTCAGTTGGCTGGCTTATTTGTTTTCTTCTGGGAGCTGTCCTGTCTCACAGAAAAAGCCAATATGAAGTGAGATCAATAGCACATTCGTGATGGAAAGTCTCTCACGTAGGAACTGCAGGAGGAAATTGAGCTTTTTTCATATTAGTCTATGATTCAATCATGTAAACTTCTATGACTTCAATATAGGCCTCAAGGAATCCATTAAAATCTGCTTATAATTCACTTGTAACTTTTTACACTTTTTACAGTAGGCAGATCCTGAATCCTTCTTGTCTTGGGATGAACAAGGATGTTACTGGCAAACTGTTTGCATCAGTATAAATATAAGAGGAAGAGTTCCTCCTAAGGAACACATACTCTGTCCCAGGCTTCTTTAGTGACACACTCACATTAATTTGTAGTTCTGGTTCTATAATGTGGGCTCTATCACATCCCAAAATAGTGTTGCTGTATTTTTAAGTGAACAGCATTTCCCGCATTACCCATATCAAATTGACTGTTAACAACCTATTGTAGAACAGTTAGACATTTTCCATTTTGATTCTAGCAGTACAAGAAAAAGTTTTAAAAGCTTCTTATTTTAAAACTTTTGCACTAAACTTCTTCTATCTATAGTAACAAATACTTTGTAATCACCTCTGTTATTTTCAAAATAAATGCAAAATAAACCTACTATGCAAACTTACGACAGCAAAGCCAGTTACCAAAGTAAAAAGGAGAATAAGGTCTTAAAGGAAATATATCACATCTCAGTTTTGTAATGATGAATAATATAGGAATATGTTTGCATGAATCAATCAAACTCGCAGATGTCAGTGGCAGTTGCAACTACTATTACTTCCACAGATTCTAAATCTCTGTTTATTGTCCTAGATTCCTTATGTCCCATCTTCCTACTTTTAACCATTGACAAAATATGAATTAAGAATTTCTAAACTGCACATCACTGGTGTTACTACAGACCTGAAATGCTCTATTTACAACAGACCTAATTTTGCCTCCTCATCCTTCACCATTCTACTTGATTCTTTGACTTTTCATTTCTCCATAATAGATCTCTTCTATTTTCCTTTCCTCTCCACTGGTCCCCACACATTTTTGAGCTTTCTGGACAAATTTGTTTGGCTTTTTATTACAAGATCCACTAACTGTGTATGATTTCTTAGACTGCTACTGTTTGTCTTCCTGTTACTACTTATGACTAATGCTGCTCCATTTGCCTCTCTGAAATTAGCAGCTGAAAGTCAGTGTTCAGTGCCTGACATAGTTCTTTAGATGGCATCTTTTTGGACAGGGTATTATTGGTTTCCCCACAATTCTGTTAGCTGCTTCTGGCAGAAAACAGAGCCTTGAAGACTCTACCTGATGCAAGAGCTATTTTCTTAAACTTGTTAGACATGCAAAGAATTGTGCAACTCACAAGAATTTAGCATAAGGATCTGATGGCACCTTTCTTAAAGAGAACAAAGTGTTCTTGTTACCATCTCAATCAAGTATGGCTGTGATAAAATCTTCTGGAAAAAAAAAAAAAGCACCAGCTACCCTCTCACCTATGCTTCATAGAGTAAGTGGTTTTGAACAATTTTTTTCTTCTATGCAAAATACAGTTTAGCTTTCCAGACACACACTGCTTTCATTTTTATCATAGTAGGAGGGAAATTAAAACAGATTATCAATCACACAGAACCCTGTGTTGATTTTGTTTTTATTAATGCTAAAAGACTGAACAAAGTGCAATTAAATTCAGAAAAGAAAATAATTAGTTTAACTATGTAATGTCTTTTCCAAGTTAAAAGAAATCTTACCAGTGAATCCTGGAGGACAAGCACATCTGTAGTCTGCAACCAGGTCTAAACATGTTGCATTGCTTTTACAGAAGCCATAAGTGCACTCATCAAAGTTGATTTCACAGTTCAGGCCTTCAAACCCTTGAAAATAAAACCAAAGAGATATGCATTATTCAGCTATATCTGTGCCTTATTTTTCTAAAGCAATGTTTTTAGGTCCCTTGTCTTCAATTTACTCTTGTAAAAAACGATCTTGAATCCTAATGGAAACATAATTCTAAAACTTCTTTCCTGCTCTGTCATTAATAGGAAAATGCATTTTTTAATGTTAAATATACTTTAAAAAGAGTCAATAAATGAAAGCACAAATTTAGGGTTCAGTATGTTCATTAATCTAGTTCAACTTTTAGTTGAGCAGAGACTTAAGAATTTATGTGTCTGCTACCATTTTGACAACATTACAGATGGTGCTCAAATAGTTACTTTTCTACTTTTTCTTTATTTGTTTTACAGAACCGCAGAAATATCAAGGTTGCCAGAGGCTTTCCAGACCATCCAGTCCAACTGGATGATCACTCCTGAATCATCTCCCCAAGTGACACATCCAGACACCTCTCAAACACTTCCAGAGGTGGTGACTTCACTACCTCCTTGGGCAATTATTCCAGTGTCTAACCACTCTCTCAGTGATTTTTTTCTCAGTTATTAATATCTAATCTGAACCTCTCCTGACACAATTTAGGGCCATTTCCTCTCACCCTTTCAGTAGAGACACGGCAGAAGAGACAGACCCCCACCCCAATAAAACCTCCTTTCAGGTAGTTGTAGAGAGCACTGAGGTTCCCCTGAGCCTCCTTCTCCAGATCAAACAACCCCAGTTTCTTGTGTCATAATGATTTTTAGCAAACTCAGAGGTCCAACAGTGGGGGGTTTTTTGTAGTTGAAATTGCTAGAAAGTCTCCTCTCCAATATCTGACATTTCATGCTCCTGTAAATGTATTCTAATTCATGGTCATGCTACAAAATGAGTGTCATTAGTGCTGTCACAGGCCATGGCTGCAGGAAGACCATGACTAATGCCAAGCTATCAGTACCCTCAGTGAAAGCCATATTCCTATAATTTCTCAAACTGACCATGGAACCAATTTCCACTGATCCTTAAGTCATAAAACTTTAGAATTACCCTTAATTCATTAATAATGTATTAAATAACAGTTCTTATTTGCATTTAAAGTTTAATCAGATCCGTGTCTCACAGGTAACACGTAAGCCACACAATTACCAATGTATATGCCAAGATTTATTTTTGTATAAGGTGGTCAGACAGGCTTGAACAGCAAAATGAACTTTTCCAAGGTTAATTTCCAGCTACCTTCCAATATCTATTTTGGCTTCTAATTTAAGCTAACTAATGACAGAGGCTGTACTTATGAGAATTATTTGTGGCAATTTCATCTCTTGTGATAACTTTCTGAAGTCATCACCGCTGGAATGTCTGTATTAAAATATACACACCTGAAATACTCTTAGCTATAAATAAGCTACCATGATTCCACATTTAGAAAATAGTAGAATTTGAAGATTAAAATTAAAAAAAAATAAAACATAGAATGTAGCAGGTTATAAATCACAACCTTGACTTTCTTTTTAACTGAAAATCCATTTTAAAATATTCAAAAGAAACCTATTTGTAAAAGGATTTCAAAAAGAATCTGTAATTTTAAAAGTTTTAGAACATTTTAGTTTTCCTTTGACTATTTTTTTCTAAAATTGAGATTTTTTTTCTTAGAGTATTGATAACATCAAGCAGTGTGCATTTTTAAAGAAATAGACCACAGGTGCTGAAAATCATATTATTTTGTCTGTGAAAGTTCTAATAGATTTTTAGTGATGGCCTAATAAAGGCATTATGACCATCGTAGCTTGCTATGATCAGTCATAATTCTGCACATTATTAATGAATTAATTTTTTTTTGGTGAATTTATTGATTATATTTTCCATGGGATTCAGGTACTGCTCATTTGTGCTTTCTCCACTGCTTCAAACTTTGCTAATATCATTAGGTTCTGTCTGAAGAAGAGTAGCATTTACAAGTATATCTCTCTCCATTCTTAATTTGTCTCCAATCTTAATGATCATAGTGGTTTTGGTAGACACATTGACTTGGTGGACAAAGATGCCAAGGAGATTTTGGACAGGAATGAATGACTTTCATAGAAAGGAAGTTTTAACAATGGCTTTGAAGCCTGTCAAGAAGATGTTTTGCAAACTGTAAGCAGTTTTGAAAATTGCCAAAGATAATAAAAATAAATTATTTTGAATAACTTACCTTCAGGGCAAAAGCAATCATAGCTGTTGACATTATTCTGACAAAGAGCACCATTCAAGCAGGGAGCTGAATCACACTCATTCATTTCTGTTTCACAGTACTGGCCTGAAAAACCTGTAAATTAAGTACGATAAGCTTTGATTTTTTGTCATTATGTACGTTATTAGCATGAAACTTGTATTTTAAAGGTGTTTAAGAGGTGTTCTCTAAAACCCAGAGGTCTTATGATCCATATTCTCCTGGAAAAGGAAACTTTAAATCAAAGTTTCTGTATTTTATTTACAAAGAGTTACATTTTATTAATTTCTTACTCAATATTACAGATACATCTTTATTGATGGAATAAAATGATAAATGAAGTAAGAAATGCTTCCAGAATGCAAGAAGATATTCATAGCTGTATGACTACAAGGTAGAGATTTTCAAGTGTTTTTCTTGTATCAGTGTAATTTTAGTATTTCTGTGATATAATCACAGAATATTTTGGGTTGGACTGACCTTAAAGATTAACTAGTTACGAACCCTCTGCCGGGGCAGGGACACTTTCCATAAACCAGATGCTCAATACCTTTTTTTTCTAAATTTTGCTACATCAATTTGAGAAAGAGAACATCGATTATATTCTATCCACTGTGTTGTACTTGTTGCTGTGGAGAGCAACAAAATACAGAGTACAAACATACTGAGGCATAGCAAAGATGTGTTGTGTGAGTCAGGTCTCAGGACATGTAAAGTGCACACCTCAGGCATGGCACATAAGGCTGTGGGGTTTGTTTCTAAAAGAAGGAAAGTACACATCATTAAAACAGAAATCTGAAGACTAATTAAACTTGCATAAGGAAAGAGTAGCTCAGTTTTCCCATTTCTTACAGGTACTTTGAGACACTGTACAGCACACGGGTGCCTCAGCATCAGCAGTGGGGGCTGCAATGGGGATTCTGCCAGGAGAGGAACACAGATAGAAATTGCTTAGTAGATGTGCAGAGCAAAAAAGTATTAAATTAGCTTTCATTGTGGGGAAACAAGACAGAGTTACCCACTTGCCCCTAAGTCACATGTGCTAGACAAAGACAAGATGAATTGATATTTCCATAAATAGCAACCAAAGGTCCTAGATTTAATCTGAAGTATACCGAAGAGTTATTCTAAAGGGCCTATAATATGAATCAAGACCTATACATTTTAATTTGTTTTGATGATACTCAATGTCAAAGAAAATTTGAGGAGGGATACAAAATTACTGACACCCATAACGTGAGCTCATACTTAATATGCTTAAGATATAAAATTCAGGGAAAAGAAAATAAGAATAAAAAGCTGTTATGCATGTGAATGTATTAAAAACTGCCGGAAAAATTCCTTTTGCCTGTGGTTTAGAGCATTATGACCTTTATGAAAACAAAAGTGGTTAGGCATAGCTTACAACCTACTTTAATTTAGCTGATACAGATGATTTTTTAAAGTTTTAACAAGTTAAAAGTGTTTTCTGGGATTTATGATCTTTTGAAAATGTTAGCTTCTAACACCTATGCCTGAGAACTAACTACCTGGTTGGAAACTAATTCAGATTGGAAATTAAACTGTCTGCCATCTGGCTTAAATAATGTTTTAGGGGTTATTTATTCATTAAAAGGACAGAAAATGAATACATACAGAAGGACAGAGAACTGTTGCCCTGGTTTTTACAGCCTTCTGATGTTTACCTTTTGGAAATTCTTTCCTCGTGAACTTTTCTGTAAACAAGAGAGGGTTTACATTCTTTCTTGGAGGAGGAGTTCTCTTGATTGACATCTGTCTTGACCAATGTGATTGGAGAGGTGTTGACTTTGCCTACCAATCACATTGCCTGTTTGATATACTATATAATGGCGTCAGTGATGTAATAAAATAGTTCTCTTGGCTGAACCCTGGTCAAAATCTGTGTGGTGCTTCTAGCGTGGCAAGTTCAACAGAGAACAGCACCTCATTCTTAAAAAAAACCCCACCACTTTTTCAGGCTGTTCTTTTTTTAAAAAAAAATTAACATTTATGCCTATTCATAAATTATTTTTTGGAAACAACACCTTGTGGAGAGCTTCTTAAAGTAGCTACTGGGAAACATATTAGGTCATTTTTGAAATAAATACTTAGCATTTTATAGGTCTTGCTGATAGCATTAAAATGTTTTAGGAATTACTACAGTCACTTCAGGATCAGAAAAATCCCCACATTTTTATCCTACCATGTGAAACAGTCTGAAATCTAAGAAGTGACTCCTGAGCTCTGAGCTCTCAACATGTTTGGCAGTGATGTTGCAACAGCTCCCTTTGAGGAGTCATGATGGGGTCACCCTTTCTCGGGAGCAATGTAAATATCCAGCAGTTGCACCTAACGTTCTGAGGATTTGTGTTACAGCAGAACTAGCAGGCAAGGGGAAATATCATAGGGGCAAATACACAGCTGCAGGTAGCAGACACTCATTTATAAAGTTTTTCATTATATAGTTTACTTCATTGTTGTTTTCTAAACTTATGGATTGGAAGGAAAGAAATTAAAGGCATAACTAGAATCTGTCTTTAATGGAATTTGGTGCATACTGTGTGAATTATCCACTCTGAAATAGCTGAATGGAAAACATGTTGACAGAATTTTATTTCTTCATGTTACATTTTTACCACAATATATCCTGCAGACAGAAAACAATTTAAATGCAGTTTGTGTTCATCTTAAATAGTTTCTGCTTAAGTAGAATTATTCAAATAGAAGGAATAAAATAAAA